>PVKV010008552.1:0-87050 GCA_004027835.1 Alouatta palliata | reverse complement strand
CACACCCTCCTCTCCCTCCTCCCCTTCCCCCTTCCCCTTCTTCTCTCCCTCATCCCACCTTCAGGTCCAGGGCCTCAACACAGGCCTGTCCTCCAGTGTCCAGACACCTCCAGTGTCCAGACACCACCAGCGTCCAGAACTTCCCAAGATGAAGAAAACGTTCCCGCCCCCCACCCATCGCTGTCCCAAGCCAGAGCCTCTGGCTCCCCATGGTGACTGAGGCCCTGGACTTCAGATCTCCAGTTTTTGTGGTGGTTGTTGTTTTGAGATGGAGTCTTGCTCTGTCGGGCGCCCAGGCTGGAGTGCAGTGGCGTGATCTCGGCTCACTGCGATCTCTGCCTCCTGGGTTGAAGCCATTCCCCTGCCTCCGCCTCCTGAGTAGCTGGGATCACAGGCGCCTGCCACCGCACCCGGCTAATTTTTGTTTTGTTATTTTTTTTAAGTAGAGACGGGGTTTCACCATGTTGGCCGCTCTGGTCTTGAGCTCCTGAACATGTGATCCACCTGTCTTGGCCTCCCGAAGTGCTGGGATTACAGGCGTGAGCCACGGAGCCTGGCCTGGACCTCCAGGTGTATGTAACTTAAGTAATGTGAACAGCCACGTGTGGCTTCATGTCCCACAGCAAAGCACTGGGTGCTTCTCAGAGGCTGGCTGGCCTAGGAGGGGAGGTCAGTGGCCTCCATGTGGGGGCAGTGATGGCTGAGTCCCCCACACAGGAGATGGGGACCTGGGGGTGAGATCCCTGGAGGTGGGGGATCAAGGGTATGGGGGTCTCAGCGACCCGGCAGGGGCACAGTGCCCTCCCTTGCCTGCCAACCCCAAGTGACTGTGATTTGGCACATGGGGCCCCATCCCTGGGACACCCTGGCACCAGGAGCCCCATCTTCGTCTCCTCAGGAGACGCCAGCGAATGTCAGGCCCCGAAAGGAACCCAATACGTCCAGCCCTCAAGGCCACTTCCCCGGCGCCCACCCGTCCCCATTTCACAGACAGACAGGCTGCGCACTGAGTCCTCCCCTCTCCAGCCTGGGCCGGACCCACTGCTAAAGCAGAGACCCCAAGCCAGACGCCCAGCCAGGGGCCAATGGGCTCAGCGAGGGGCAGGGGTGGGGCTGTGGGCTTGAGACACCCCCCTCCCCGGGCATGGGGTCAGGATCCGAGCAGGTCACACCCGTGTGTGACCACGTGTCCCGAGGGGCTGCGTGCGTCCTGTATGTGGGGCTGTGTTGACTATGGGGTGTCTACAGGCCTGTTCTGTGTATGCCTCTTCCTGTGTGTCTGCCTGGGGGAGGTGGAGGAAGCCGCTGCCCGGCCCCCCAGCTCGCAGGCACCCGCGCGCACACACACACACACACACACACACACTCCCACAGGCGCACACGCGCGAGCACACGCACACAGGCTGAGCGCCGGCCGGGACCTGGGGCCTTTCATCTCTGGCTGACAGGCCCCTTTCCGGCTCTTAGCCCGGGAGAACCCCCGTCTAACAGTGCATTAACCTTGGGGGGCTGCCAGTTACTCCGCACCAACGCGGGGCGGAGCGCGGCGCGGCTGATGGGCCCTGACAGGCAGAGGGGACGAGGCGGCAGAGCCCCTCTCCCTGCCGGAGGGGGCGGTGGCGGCTGGGCTGAGGGCTGCGGCGTGTTCCGACTCCGGATGGCTCCGGGTGGCAGAGCGCAGGTCTCTCCTGACCTCATTAGAGTCAATACTGTGCCTTTTGAAGCTGGAGAAGCGCTCGGAGCTGTGGGTTGGGGAGGGGGTGCGCGCAGATCGCAGGGTGGGGGCCGGGGTCGGTGTCTCCGCGCCTGTTGAAAGCTCATCCCAGAGGGTCAAACATGGAGACAGAGACAAAGTGAAAGAGGCAGATGCAGAGACGCAAACGGGAGAGTTTGGAGACAGACACAAAGGCCAGGCAGACGGGGAACAGCAGAGCCTGGGCTGTAGGTGTGACCCACGCACAGCCAGGCCGAGCCACGCTGCCCTCCCCACCTGCAGTCTCTGGGGCCTCCCTTGGGCTTGGACCTCAGTTTGGGGGTTGCTTCCCCAGCCTTCCCTGCAGGATTCCCCTAAAGAACAGGCTGGGGTGGGCAATCGAGGAGGACTTCCTGGAGGCGGCAGCTGAGGCTGGGCAGAGGAGGGCCCAGGGCACTGGAGGGGGAAGGAGAAACGTGAGCAAACCTGGTCAGATGGAGATGCCCAAGAGAGCAGATGGTATGAGAACCAGGGACCCTGGGCTGAGGGGGTGACAGCCTGGCCCCCAATAGACAGCCCCTCCCAACCATGGCGGCAGACAGGGTCGGTCGGCAGGGCTGTGAGATGCACAAACCTGGGGGACTGCCCAACCCTGGTGGATGTGGGGACGTGGCGGGCTCAGGAAGTGGGGTGAGAAACGGGCCGTCATGGACTGGCTTTCCCACATGAAGGGTTAGGCCCGGGAAGACGGCAAGCGGACTGGGCAGCCCAAGGCTGCCACCTGGTGGTGACTCCTCCTCATGACAGGGCAGTGGTGGCTCCAGCCAGATTGCCTGGGGACCTCCGGCTGTGGGTGCCCACACACCTTGGTCCAAGGCTAACCTCATGGGCAACGGGGTGACAGGCCAGAGATGGACTCCGCCCAAACACAGCCCCATGCAGGAAGAACAAGGCACCAGGGGAGCCGATTCAGTACCTTGCCAGGGATGGGGTATCAGGCTGGCGGTTCCATAGGGGACTGAAGGGGAGGGGCGTCCGGCAGGGCTAAGGCCACAGGGAACTCCAACCTCTACAGCACAGCTCGGGGGCTCCCCGTAATCACTGGCAGAGGTATTTGTGAGGTGATGTGGGGTTCCTCCAGAAGGGGGGCCCATGAGACCCAAACTGAAGACGGCATAGAGGAGGGGCCCTGGAGCAGGGGCTTTGACAGATGACTAGGAGTTCTCTCTAGGGGGAGAGGTGCTGACAGGCAGGACCTCATCCCAGGCAGCTGGAGACGAGTCCCCCTTCTGTCTACCACATGGGTTCCTCACGTGGAGGTCAGGCTGGGGAACTGAGTCCGGCTGGAACCACCCCTGCAACTGGCTGTACTGGTAGGCACAGGTCTGAGGGTGGCGTGAGGTCAGCACCAGCGGCAGACATGGCTGTTTATTGTTCCAGCCCGGCAGGAAGGTGTTCCCACACAGGTCCCTTGGGTCACCTGCCCACCCGGCCTTGGCTCAGGGCTGCCATGTCCCTGAAGGGGCAGGGGAGAGGCACAAGTCACAGTCAGGCAAGGTGGCCTCAGAGTCCTGCGCAGTGGCTCTTGGGGCCCCTCCGGTCTTCACCGGGACCCTCAGTCAGGCTGGGTTGGCATCCGGGAGGCGAGGCTGTGCAGTCTGGTGGCGGGTGCAAGCGGCAGCAGAAGGGCGGGCTGCACAGCGTCCAAAAAGACTCTCAAACTGGTACTGGGTGAGGCTGGCACTGGGTGAGGCCAGCCCGGAGGTCTGCAGAATAAGCTGTGGGGTGGGGGTTGCTGCGCACTGGGTGGGCCCTGTTTCCTGTCCTTCCCTTGTGGCCGCTGGAAAGGCCGCCTCCCTGGCTCAGCATCTGGAAGCGAGGGGTGCAAGGGTGAGCGGTGAGGAGTGAAGGGCCTGCCTGTCATCGGGCAGAGGCTCACACAGGTCAGGCAGCAGTGGGCAGCCTGTCCAGGACCCTCAGTCCACCAGGGTCCACCCTGCCTCCCGTGGCCTCCTGGGCCCTGCTCAGCTGCTCACCTCGGGGAAGGGGGCCCTGGCCAGGAGGTGGAAGAAACCTGGGAGGGGTTCCTAGGATGGAGTCAGACCTTGGGGAGGAATCACAAAGTCCCCCTCCCTGGGGGCTTGAAAAGTCAGAGGCCACCCTGTCCGTTGGTCTCCCAGCCTCCAAGCCTGCCACACGCCAGCAGGCCACGGTTGCCACAGAAACCACACTGCAGCACAAAAGACCCACCCGACACCCGCGAGGCCTCAGCCTCTGTCCCTCCTGTTCCCTCAGCCCCTGTCCCTCCTGTTCCCTCAGCCCCGTTACATAACAGGAAGAGGCCCTCCCGGCTGCCCGCTCAGAAGCAGCCTGCGGTCAATTCTGCACCTGACAATTCTCCCCGACCCGTCCGTCGGGGAGGGGCCCAGAGCGCAAACCCACTACCCTAAGCCCTGCAGCTGCTTTCCCATCTTAAAGAAGCAAGGAATGAGGCCGGGCGCGGTGGTTCACGCCTGTGGTCGCAGCACTTTGGGAGGCAAGAAGAGAGGCTCACGTAAGTCCAAGAGTGAGAGACCAACCTGGACAACAGAGCAAGATCTTATCTCTAAAGAAAAAAACAACTAGGCAGCCGGGCGTGGTGGCTCGTACCTGTAATCCCAGCACTTTGGGAGGCTGAGACGGGTGGATCACCTGAGGTCAGGAGTTCGAGACCAGCCTGGCCAACATGGTGAAACCCTGTCTCTACTAAAAATATTGAAAATTAGCCAAGCATAGTGGTAAGCACCTGTAATCCCAGCTACTCAGGAGGCTGAGGCAGGAGAATCGCTTGAACCCAGGAGGTGGAGGATATGGTGAGCCGAGATCACGCCATTGCGCTCCAGCCTGGGTAACAAGAACAAAACTCCATCTCAAAAAAAAAAAAAAAAAAAGGCTGGGTGCGGTAGCTCACGCCTGTAATCCCAATACTTTAGGAGGCTGAGACAGGTGGATCACCTGAGGTCAGGGGTTCAAGACCAGCCTGGCCAACATGGTGAAACCCCATCTCTACTAAAAATACAATTAGCTGGGTGTGGTGGCAGGCGCCTGTAATCCCAGCTACTTGGGAGGCTGAGGCAGGAGAACTGCTTGAACCCGGGAGGTGGAGGTCGCAGTAAGCCAAGATTGCAGCATTGCACTCCAGGCTGGGCGGCAGTGAGATTTTGTCTCAAAAAAAACCCCAAAAACTTCAAAAAAAAAAAAAAAGGGGCTGGGTGCGGCAGCTCACGCCTGTCATCTCAGCTCTTTGGGAGGCCCAGGCAGGCGGATCACTTGAGGTCAGGAGTTCGAGACCAGCCAAGCCAACATATTGAAACCCCGTTTCTCCTAAATACAAAAAATTAGCCAGGCATGGTGGCTGGCACCTGTAATCCCAGCTACTAGGGAGACTGAGGCAGGAGAATCGCTTGAAACCCATGAGGCAGAAGCTACAGTGAGCCGGGATCTAGCCACTGCACTCCAGCCTGGGCAACAGAGCAAGACTCCATCTCAAAGATAAATAAATAAATAAAAATTTAAATTAAAAAAAAAGTGGTAAATGGAGGCGGGGAGAATTGACGAGCCCTGCCCACGGGGGCCACAGCCTGACCACCATTCGGTCAGCTGTGATCGTAGGAATCACCCCATCACTTGGCGGAGGCCCCGGATCCTCCTGAGTCTCCAGCCCAGCTGGCCCACCAAGGTCCCAGAGCTGGGGAAGGGTTGCACACCATCTCAGATTCCGAGACTCAAAGACCGTCTCCTCATCGCTGTCCAACGAGGCTGTCTCGGTGAGGTCCTCGGTGTTGGCCAGGAGGCCATATCGCCTCCGCTGAGGCTTCTTCAACCTGCAAGTAGGTCCAGGCACACTCAGTGGGCCCTCCCTGCCAACCCTGCCACCTCCTTCCCTCAGGACCCTCATGGGTGTCCTCTACTGGACTCCCCCAGCCCTGCTGCAGACCCCCCGGTCTTGCTGTGCCTGTTTCTTTCATGTCCTAATCGCCAAATGATTACCACTCACTCCCACGGCAGTGACAGTGAGCAGACACGTCCCCAGCAGGCCCTGCTGTCTCTCCTGTGCCAGGACCCCAAGAGAAGATCACTCCCGTTGCACAGATGAAAAGAGTGAGGCTCACACGGTGGGGAAACTTTGCCCAAGACAACAAAATGGAAAGCTGTCTCAGCCCCAAGCCCCTGGCGGCCAAAGCACCCAGGGACGCAGGGAGGGCCCGGGACACGCAGGGGAGAGCAGGCAGCAGATACTTCCACTGAAAGGGGTGTGGAGCACAGGGGAGGCTCTACGCAGGGCCCCTAAAATGGAGCACGGCCAGGCACAGTGGCTCACATGTATAACGTCAATACTTTGGGAGGCCGAGAAAGGAGGATCACTTGAGCCCAGGAGTTCGAGACCAGCCTGGGCAACAAGGCGAGACCCCATCGCTACAAAAAAAAGTTATAAAAAATAAAATGCAGCTTGACTATGCCACGGTGGTGATAGGCAAGAGGGGTAAGGTCCTCGATGTGCGATAAAAGCCCACCCGAGAGAAGCAGCCACAATGGGTAGTCAGGAGCCCGGAAGAGATTGGGGCCATAGGCCAGGGAAGCCCGGGTGGCCTGAATAGGCAGTAGCCCAAGGGCTGCCTACAGCTGGAGGCCTCCGCGAGGGTCTGGGGACGCAGCCGCACCTCCCCGGCTGTGAGAGCACCCAAAGCGGGCACGCGGCCGACCCTGGCGACGGCTCACCTTCAGTAGGTAGAAGCACAAAAGAAAAGAATCTGGATCCCCGGAAGGGCTGTGGCCGCAGACGGGAAAAGGAAAGCAAGGATGGGCAGCCGGCGACAAGGAACCAAGAGGGACACCTCGCCCCGCCAGGGCCTGACCCTTGCCCGGCACGCTCCGGCATTGGTGGCTCCATCTGAAAACCGACGAATTAAGAGGCTGCGGCGCTTGGCAACCGGGAGCCCAGCCACAGGTTACAGAGCGAGAGCGAGCGAGTCACGTGGACTCTATCCCACCCACACCCACTTCAGCGGGGGCGGGGGCGTCCCGCACGTGACACAAGAGGCGCGCGCTGATTGGCCGCGGCTAGGCAACCGCTCTGCGTGCGCTTGACGCACCTGAACTCCCGGATGAGGAAGTAGACCACGGCAAGGCCGCAGAAGCCCATGATCACGTAGAGGGAGCGCAGCAGCGGCGAGCCCGACGTCCCCGGCGGACGCGCGTGCGTGCTGTTGTGCGGGCCGCCGGGCTGGCTCCCGTTCGTCACGGCCGGTGGCGGCGACAGTGTGGCCTGCGCAGGCCGCAGCGGCGAGGCTTCCTCGGCACCACACGGCAGCGCTGCCAGCAGCAGCAACGGCAGAAGCAGCAGCAGAGGCGGCGACAACACGCTCGGCCCCATGGCCTGGTGGAAACGGAGGCGGTGCCCCGCCCGTACGCGTGGCTGTCAGTCAGGCACGCGGGGACGATGCCGGCCAATGGGGCGCAGGGGCGGAGCTTGCTGCTCGGCCCCGCCCTCTTCCCGCCTCGGCCCGGTGCGCCGTCGCGCTACCCAGAGTGCCTCGCACGCCTGCCGCTAAGCCTCATTTTCGCAGACCCCGCCCGTGGGAGCCCCAGCAAGGCGCCGCACGGAGAACCCAGAAACCGCAGGCCGACGCGGGGCGCGGCCTCCGAGGAAAGAGGGTTGGCGGGGCGGGCGCCGACCTCAGGATCTCGGGCCGCTCATCCCCGCCCCTCCTCCCGGCCTCAGGGACACTCAGGACGCTTCGGCGGTCTCCAGCGCCCCGGAAGGAGGCGCCCCCTTCCCCAGCCTGCTGCAGGTGCCCCGGGGCTCCGCCCGAGACGGGGTCTTTGACAGCACCTGCGCGGCCGCCGCTCCCGGAAGGCCCAGTGCGCCTCAGAACCCCCACTGCCCGACCGGCGGCTCCACGCTGCGAAACCCCTCTGTGGCGAGCCCCCCGCGGTCGTGGCTGGTCCGCTGAACCGAGGTCCACAGGCTTTTCTCCCCGTGGCCCTGCTGCGATCCCGACAACCCTCCCTAAACCACAGACTCGTCTTTCTGGGTGCACACGTGGCCCTTTATTCAAATCCGATTTTCACAGGGCTCCACCGTTGTGGGCAAGGTCTGGCCGCCCCGAAAGCCGCCAGCGCACCGCAGCCGATCCTCCAGGAGCAATTTGAGGCCCTGGGCCTGCACCTTTCTGGCTAAGCGCCTCCTGGAACGGGGAAGGAGGGAGAACAGGTGCGGGCTCCAGCCGGCAGACCAGGCGCTCTCGGAGGCGCTGCCCTGCACCCAGTTGCGGGCCAGCAGGACTCACTGGAACGACCAGGTGCCACCCGGGACAGGGCTCAGCCCACATCCCACTGTTCCCGAAAGCACTTACAAGGGACAAACCTACGGGGCAAGCGACTGCCTCCAGCTCTTGTTCCAGGTGAAGTCCCTCCTGGGACAGTGACCCCAGAGGTCATCGCTGATCTCAGTCCACCCTTCCCCGAGTCCTGGCCAGGCCTTCAACCTGCCAAAGCAAAACAGCGTTACTCCCGACGTCCTCCACTGGGCTCACAGCTGCCCCTCCCGGCCTCCCCGGAAACATCCACAGCTCCTAGGAAGGTCTCAGGCTAGTCACGGGGCTGTGACCTCAGGCTCCGTCACGGGCCAGCGTGCCCAGGGCAGACCTGCACCTTGGGGACGCAGCCAGAGCCAGCTGCCTGCATAGGATGGAGCTGCGTGGGCCACTGTGGGCTCTGGAAAAAAACTAATGGCGGCAACAGACATCAGAGAAAGCTACAGTTAAGAGCGTGACTTAAGAGGTCTGGAAAAGACGGTCAATTGATGAGCAAAAAATCCAAAAGGCGGGGCGTTCACTGGTCTCCAGTCCTGCTTAAGGGACCTCATCTGAGCCAGGCATGATGGCCCAGGCTGTGCTGGCTGCACGTGGGGAGTGTAATGGCGGGGCCTGGCTTTAGTTCCACCTTAATTTTTTAAAAAAAGGAAAAACAAAAAACAGTCACAGGAACATTCCCCGGGCACATGAGCTTTCAATGAGCTGTCGACAAGAGGGATGTGGACACGAGCGGAAGGAGTTACCTCGAATTACAGGGCTATTTCCACATATGAGCTAGCCAAGGGAGCAGCTTGCGTCTCAGAGGGTTCTGTTGGGCGCACAACACTTCTGTCCTCCGAGGGCTGCAGCTTCCATAGGCTAGCAGAGAACGCTCAGAACTCGTGAAGCAACAGCAGAACTAGCTAAGTCGCCCTGGGATGCCACGTGCCTCCGCCCTCTGGCCTGCTTCTAGACTGAGGCAGTTCAGGCCAGCGTCGGGCGCACGTCCACTGTCCCTGCTAAGCTGCCCGCAGTCCAGCCCTTTGGCTACCACTGCCAGAAGCCTCCCGGGGCTGCCTTTTGGCCTGAGCTACCCGCTCCCGTCCCCCGCCTGGCTCCCCTACCCTGACCAGCGCCAGTCTGCTGTGCCTCCCTCATCTAGCTCTCTGCAAGCCCCACAGAGTGCCTGCAGCCCCGCTGCGCCTCCGCCTTCTCCTCTCTCTCTGCTCAGGTCTGGCTGCAGGAGCCTGCAGCAGGGAGTGTGTTGTGCAATGCAAGGGAATTGTCAGAGCAAGGTTCATTTCACACGGTCTTTTAATCGGCTTCGTAAAGCCAAAGAAAACTGCGTACAAGAATTCCTCAGCCACTGCAAATACAACATCGATGGCATATGCGTACGTCTTCCAGTAAAAAAGGACAATATAAATAAACATCTTCAAGAACCTCTCAGGGACGTCTGCACGTCTATCATGGAGTGCACAGCACAGATGAGCGCACGGGCAGGGGCTCCAGGGCAGCTGCTGCCACGCCTGCCAGGGTCCTACCACGCTACACTCAGAAACGTCACACGGAGTTGGAAAAAAGCCACAGCTTGCTCAGCTTCCGACAAAGATCGGATTCACAGTCCGTTCGATCTCAGAGAGGAGTGAATGGGGCACCCCCTTCACAGGGCCAACCCCAGTAAAAAAGAAAAAAAGGCAATGCAACCAAAAAAACCAAAACCCCACACAACCCCCAACGACTTTTTTGGAACTCATGGCTCGTGGTCAAAAGAAAAAAGTAAATCTGAAGTGCTTTTCAAAATGTTTTGAAAACCCTTAAAAACAGACAGCACTTCCTTAAAAAAAAAAAAAAAAAGTCTATAACGAGGCCATCCTGGGGTCAGAAGCGGTTGGGCTGGGTTTGACAAGATCAGAACCGAAATGACTACAAAAGTGGGAATACAAGGAGGTGCGTTTACTACACATTAACGTTCAGCGAAGCTCCCACAATCTTTAAATACACAGCCATTGGAAGGACGATCTTGAGCAGGAAGGGTTTTTATTCGTTGTGTGTAGCTGAGAACAAGAAGCAGGCACAGTGTAAAGGCACTGAAGCAACGCGGCAGCTTCACCCCAGAGGCCAGACCGGGCATGGCCGGCGGCCGGGGAGCAACCACCCCCCACAGCCGAGGGAGGCTGGCCGGCGGCCACACATGCACCTGCGCTGGCTGCCCGGCGGGCCCTCGCTCTCCCTTGCCTTTCTGGTCAGTCTCATTTACTCTTGCGTCCTGCAGTAGAAATGGCTCTGAGAGGACAGATGCGTCCCTTATGGGCAAGCGCAGTGACAAGGTCTGAGTATCGAGCCTAAGTCGCTTGGAGAGGGCGCCAAAGTGAACCGAGCTCCCACCGCAGGCCACAGCAGCGTGGCGCCCTCGGAGTGTCACTTACCGTAACTGTCGTAGCTGTCTCTGTAGGACCCGCCCGAGCTCCGTTCACCATAGCCACCACTCTGACTCCGGCTGCAGGACACACACAAATGAGCGCTGGAGAGTACGCCTACTTCTGCTCTGCCACACCAGGCTGAGCTGCCAGCCCCCAGGCCGGCCGTCCCTTCTGGGGACACAGCAAGGATCCCAGCAGGGCAGTCATGGAAATCCAAAACCCCTACCAGCTGTGCCCCACAGGCCCTCCAACTTCTGCGACTGTTCTAAGCAGTCCCCTCTCCTCCCGGCCTGGGCCCTCTTCCGCTTCTGCTCCTTGCCCAGCCTCCTCTCAGGCCTCCCAGGGACCTAGGCCTGAAGCTGGCCACTCCACAGCCACCCCTGTGCCCAGGCTGACTCCACCCTCACCCCATCCCACAGCCGCCTGTGCCCAGGCTGAGTCCACCCTCACCCCACCCCACAGCCACCCCTGTGCCCAGGCTGAGTCCACCCTCACCCCACCCCACAGCCGCTGTGCCCAGGCTGACTCCACCCTCACCCCACCCCACAGCCACTGTGCCCAGGCTGACTCCGCCCTCACCCCACCCCACAGCTGCTGTGCCCAGGCTGACTCCGCCCTCACCTGCTGTAGTAGTCTCTGGAGCCTCCATATCCTCCACTCCTGGACTCAAATCGGTTCCCCCCATAGCCTCGGTCCCCTCCTCCTGCACATACAGGAAGGAGAAATGAGTACCAGCTCCCACCAACAGTGCCTCACAGCGTCCCCAAGGGGCCCGTTCATGGCACTCACCTCTAGAGAACCCACGGCCCCGTCCTCGGCCCCCGCGGAAGAACCCCCGGCCCCCGGCAGAGCCACCACGGTACCCACGGGATCGGCTGTCTGGCGACTTCCCTGCCTGGTCTACTCGGATCTGCCGCCCGTCTACAGACTGGAGACGAGAGGGTGACACAGGTTAGCAGGTGGGTGCCCCATCTGCAGGCCGGGCTCCCGCTCAGCTCCCTGATCCTCACCTTCCCGTTCATGGCCATCATGGCATCCTTGGCATCATCGATGTTCTCAAAGGTGACAAACCCAAATCCCCGAGATCTCTGGGTCTCCCTGTCTTTCACAACCACCACTGTGCAGGGGAGAGAGATCTGCAGTCAACACCCAGCTGTCCCTACAGGTAGGGAGGAGTACAAGACAGCCCCCTGGGCTGCTGGCCCAGCACCAGCCTCACCTTCAGAGATCTGTCCATATTTTGAGAAGACCTGCTCCAGCGACTGCTCATTGGTGTCAAAACTCAGCCCTCCAACGAACAGCTTGCCTTCATCTGACGCCATGGCGGCCTGTGGCAGACACCAATGAAATCCTCAACAGGGGTCCTCTCTCACCACCTCTCCCCTCTTCCTATTTGATGTAAAATCACTTTTCTTATTTACATATTTTTCATATGTAAAATAGAAAATAACTTTTCTTATTTTTCATTATCCCCAACCCATACCTAGGACTTTTTTTTGTGGGGGTGGGGAGTCCAGCTGTCACCCAGGCTGTAGTACAGTGGTGCGATCAGGACTCACTGCAGCCTCCACCTCCTCCTGGGCTCAGGCAATCCTCCCACCTCAGCCTGCCAAGAAACTGGGACTGCAGGTGTGCGCCACCACGCTTGGCTAATTTTTTTGTTTTTAAATTTATTTTTGTAGAGATTGGGTCTCACGATGTTGCCCAGGCTGTCTGAAACGCCTGGGCTCATGCGATCCTCACGGCTTGGCCACCCAAAGGTTTGGGATTACAGGGATGAGCCACCACACTCAGCTATCTAGGCCTTCTTAATTCAAATTAGTTTACCACACTGAATCCAGTATTTCTCAGCCCCACCCTCCCCCCAGACTGCATGCAGGCCGCAGCCAGTTCCACAGTGCCCCCCATGGACAGGACCTCTGGTATCTCCCTTCCTCAACAGCCTTCCAGTTGTGCCCTGGGCAGGACCAGACCCTCAGCTTCTCTCCTTTCTGAACTGGTGCCAACTCCTACCCTAACCAGCTGATGTGCTGCTGGACCAGAGGGTGCTTCTGTTCACTGTAAAACGCCTCCTGAGACTGGTGGGCTGGCTGTCAGGGAGACCGCCCCGTCCTGGGGAACACCTCCGGCCAGGCACTGACTTTTATGAACAGGACCTGAGCCAGCAATCGGGAAGGGATGGCCCCGGAAGTAATGAGGCAGGGTTTCAAGGCATAATTGGCATTTAAGAGAACTGGCTATTTAAGGGGGCGGTCAGCGCTGACACAGACGAAACTTTCATTGGCTGGGAATGATCACCACCCAGTGGCTCTGAGAACTAGACTTGGAAGTCTGGCACTGGGGGCTGTGCCAACTTGGACCAAACTTTGGGGGCAAAGCACGACATGGCAGACGGCAAATCACACTAGAACGGGGCACGCCGAGCCGGGATTTGCGAGAGCGCCCTTTCCCTCACTCAATCACAATGGGAAAGGAAGGAAATTGCGGCTTGGGAAGCAAAAGCGTTACTGAGTGGATACCTCCAACACCACGGCCGGAAAATTGGCCCTGGAGACTGGGCTCGCCACGGGGCCCCGCCCCCGCCGCGTGCGCATGCGCCCTGCGCGCACCCTGCGCCACTCCATCCGGGAACTCGGCGCTCCCGCCATTTCGCTGGGAGCAGCCTCGGGCTCGCGGCCGCCATTTTGCGGCAGCAACCCGGTCACCGGCGGCCCGGGCCGGCGGGGAGAGGCCCTCTGGCCACTGCTCGGCCCAATCTCCCGCTGCCCCTCGCCGCCGGCGGGGCGGACTCCACCCCGGGCCCGCCCCCTCCCAGGGGCGTGCCGCTGCGGCCCCGTCTCGCCTGGCCGCCGCAGGCCGCCCGCCGCCCCGAGCTCCTCTGAGCCGGTGCCGCCAGGGCCCTCACCACTGAGTCGGGCAGGTCCCTGACGCAAGCGGGAAGACGGCACGCCACAACGACCTGAGCCTCCTAACGCGCGAGTGAGGGGGGGGCGCCCCGAAGCCCTGCCTTATATAAGGCGCCGCCTGTCCCCGCCCCCTACACCTCCTGAGCCAATCAGAGGCCGCGGCTGCGCCTTATATTCATAAGATGGGGGGGCCTGGTCTATCTCGGCTCCGCCCCCTCCCGCGCGCTGGAGTCGGGCGCTGCGATTGGCCATGTTTCCGGTCCGCAGCCCCCCGCCCGCGCTCGGGGAGGCGTGGCTGGCTCGCGGCGGGGCGGGGCTGGCCCAGTTCCGCGTGCCCGCCCCCTGTCCTGCGGCGGAGAACAAATGGGCCTCTAGTCCGCGTTCCGAGCCTACGGCCTCGTGGGAACCGCTGGGTGTCACTGGGACCCCGACTTTGCCTGTGCTCCTGCTGTCCTGACACATCGACCTACCCAGATGCCCTACGCACCCACGGCCCGGCTATCAGATATCCTAACTTCATCTGAACCCCGACATCTGTCCTGATGTTCTTGCCAATACAGCCGACGCCCCAGTTCTCCCAGCACCCAGCACTCCATTCCTGCCACCAACCCCATGCCCACCCAAACCCCGACACAGAGCCCCATTCATGCGAACCCCAATATTCGCAATCCTAATTCTTCCTACTTTGCCACATTTTGGTGCACCCCAGCCTTACGAAACCCAGTTTACCTACAGACTCCAACCCGGATCCAAGCCTAACTCCCGCCGGAACCGCGACTTCGCTGCCGGGCATCGTCCACACCCCCACACTCGCCATGCCGGATAGTGTGCGTCCCTGCTGTCGGGTGCAGGCAGACACCCCGAGTCCCCACTGTACCCCAGCAATCAGCCGGGCCCTCGGCCTCCCCTCCCACCGTGCTGCACGCCCACAGCCCACTCTGCTCCCCACGCGGGGCCAGGCCCACTCTGCTCCTCCACCCGGGTCTTTCTCCTACTTCCACAGGCCTCCACTGCTGAGCCTGGTTGGGGCGAGGGAGTGTCTCAAAACCTCCGCCATCAGGAGAACCAGCTCTGCGAGGGCCCTCACTCCCTACTCTTCGCTGGCCCCAAAGCCTCTGGGGGGCCATCTGTGGCCACCACTTGCTCCTCGCCCAGACCTCACCTCATGCCGGCCCCCTCCCGCGGCCCTGGTGGAAAAAGCTAGTGCGCACCCCTGCCTCTCTGCCCCGGAAAGTCTTAGGAGGGCTGACCCTCGGCTGACAAGCTGTGGGGGAGTGAGGGTACAATGAGAGTACAGAGTCCCCCGTTTTGCTCCTCACCCCAGGGAAATCCCAGCCCCACTCCCTGCCTCAGACACTCCCACCCACAAGTGAATCGAGGTGACCCAGCAAACAGGGGTAGCCAGAGACACTGTCTGCAGTAACAAGGTCCCTGGGACCCCTCATGGGCTCAAGGACCCCCTCCCCAGGCAGCAGCTGTGTGACTCATCGCCACCCCCTCTGCACCTCGGCCCCCCACAGTACAGCCGCCCCACTCCCCGTCAGCAGCAGCCGGCTGCTGCGTCAGCCACTCACGCAGGGTGGTTATTAAAGGAGCTGAGACAGACATCAGCACTGAGCTCCCCTGCGGCTGCCGTCCGTGCGGGAGGGGCCTCCCACCCACTGGAGCCCCAGACGCGGGCCGGGCGTGCCCAGCTCGGGAGCAATTCAGGCCCATTCTCTCTGATCTGCCCCCAGCCCCAGCAGTCAGGGTGGGACGTTCACTGCCCCAGAGCAGCCCTTTGCGGGGCAGGGGTGGGAGTTGGAGGGGATGCCGTGTAGTCACAGCGGCCCCTGCAGAATCCTTGCCGCCCCCCCCCCCGCCATCATTCCCTGATTCTGTGAGCCTCTGCCTTCTCCTGGTTTTGGGAACTACCGAGTTCATTCATTCATTCATTCTGCCAGCGCCTAGTTATTAAGCGCTTACTACGAGCCCGTTTCTGGGTGCGGGATCCGTGAGTGCCCGCAGCCCTCCTGGGTTCCCAGGGTAGCGTGGCCGCGCACCTGCGCACACCTGCCGTTCTGCATCTGCTCCCAGCACTGTGAGCCGGGTCTCAGGTGTGGATCTGTGTCCCTACCTGTGCCTCTGAGGTTACCTGCGTCTGCGTGCACCTGTGCCTCCCACGTGTCTCACCGCGACCTTGTGTCCCCATTGGGGGTCCCAGGGGGCTGGGACCTCGTCATCCACCCCTGACGGCCGCTGCCCACGCGGCACCCGAGCGACTGGGGCGCGCTGCCCGTTGTGGACACGAGGGGGCGCTGCGGCCTTGCCCCGTCCAGGGCGTTTGGGTCTTGCGCCCGGTGCTGCCCCTCCACGCACACGCCTGCGGCGCGGCCTCGCGTGGGAAAGGGGGCTCCACTGCCCAGTCCTGCGCCGCCACTGAGCCCCGTCCTCGCGGGGCGGGCTCTCGCAGGGCGAGGACGCAGCCTGTGTGTCAACCCCGAGCCGCCCCCGCGCCTAGGCCCCAGCGGAGGGGCTCAAAATAGCCGCGAGGCTGCTATTCCAGGCCTGATGCACGGGGCTCGCCCCAGCCCGGCGAGGCGCGGGGATCAGCCGGAGTCCCGGTAGCTGCTCCCCGCGCATTTGTCTTGGGCCGCGTGGGCCCATTCACTAACCTGCCCCCTTTCTAGCCTGCGGCCTCGGAGGGGGCGCGCGCCTCCTGCACCCGGATACTCCTCCCGGCCCCCGCCCTAGTATGGCGTCGCCATGGAGACGGGGGCGGGGCCGCCTCGCTACCGCACCAACCACTCCGCCCTCCCCGCGGGGCCCTGCCCGCCGGACGCCGGGTCCTCCCCCGACCCCGACTAATGACCGGGCGGGAGGCGGTAGAGAGCATCTAGGCCTGGGACGGGCGTGGCCGGGGATGAAAGGCGCGTAGGGGGGGACCCCGGGGCCGCATAATTACGCCCCCTCGCAGCCAGGCGGGGGCCGGGATCGTGCACCTGGCGGCCGCCCCGCGGGGGCGCGGAAATGGAACCGTCCTGGCAGAGACTGCGGCCGGCCCAGCTGGCCCCAGTCCGCGGGGCCTAGAGCCAGGATAGGGGATGCAGAGACCGGGTGTGCGGGTTGCCAGGTGTGGCGCACATGTGTGCCCGTGGGCAGAGGACTCGTGGGTACAGAGACGGAGACACGAGCATTACTAGAGACACAAGCTTGTGTGGACACGAATGTGTGGCTCTGTGCAAGTGCACACGGCGTGGTGTGTGCCCCAGGCCGGCCTGTCTCGGTGCGCAGGGCAGAAAGGGGCGCGCACGCAGCCTTGGAGGTGCATGGACACAGGAACCCGTCTGTGACGCGCTGTGTGTGCACAGGAGGTGGGCGCTTGGACTCCAAAGCATGCGCTTATCCGGATGTGAATGTGGGTGCAGCGGGGGACAGGGCTGGGTGTGCGTGACTCGGATGTGCCGGGACCCACAGAGCATATGTGTCCATGCCTGGTGCTGTGACTCATGTCCCTCGGGTGGGCACACGTGCTGTGTGTCAGCGGGAGCCGCGCCTCCCAGGGCAGCCCAGAGGAGGAAGGGTTAAACCTGCCCCTCCCCACAGCTCTTACCTGAGTCCAGGGGTGGGATCTCAGGTCCTTTGGGAGGCTCCCCACCCCCAATGCCTGAGATTCAGGGGCTGCTACACAGGAAAACCGGACTGAGCTGCGCCCCGGCCTCAGTTTCCCTTCTGTTCCTCGGATGTGGTCGCAGGGTGGGACGGCTTCCCTTCCCTGTGACTCACCCTCTCCCCACAGGCCTGAATCACAGCTCAGGAATGTGGAGGTTGGGAGGTCCTGTCTGTTCCTGCCTCAGCCAGGCCATCCCAGCAGCTCAAAGGCCAGGCCTGGGCCATAGAGGGACATCCCCGGCACACACATCCGGCAACAGGCCACACACAGGTGCACACTCACACCTCTGCTGCATACCTACTGGACACACGAGTCACACATCACGTACTTGGCGTCCGGAGACGGCAGCTGCTGCCGGCCACAGGCACACGCAGTACACATGCTGAGGACGAGACTGACCCAGACCTGTCTTGGGGTCACACACCTGTTTGCTCTTTCGGTACACAGAGGACGAAAGACACTGCAGACGCAGGTGACCCTTCTGCTGGGGCAAAGACCAGCTAGTACATATGGTGGACCTGCAGTGATGTGCACCCATGCGTGAAGATCAGGTGTTTGTGACATGTCCAAGTCCCTGCATGGTCCACGAACACCCTAAAGCTGACCAAGAGGCTGTGCATGTAATCCCAGGACTTTGAGAGGCTGAGGCAGGCGCATCACAAGTTCAGAAGCTCAAGACTAGCCTGATCAACATGGTGAAACCTCGTCTCTACTAAAAGTACAAAACGAGGCCGGGAACAGTGGCTCATGCCTGTAATCCCAGAACTTTGGGACACTGAGGTGGGTGGATCACTTGAGGTCGGGAGTCTGAGACCAGCCTGACCAACATGGAGAAACCCTATCTCTACTAAAAATACAAAAATTACCCAGGCGTGGTGGCTGGTGCCTGTAATCCCAGCTACTCAAGAGGCTGAGGCAGGAGAATCGCTTGAACCCAGGAGGTGGAGATTGTGGTGAGCCAAGACTGAGCCACTGCACTGCACTGCAGCTTGGGCAACAGAGCAAGACCGTGTCTCAAAAAAAAAAAAAAAGCTGACCGAAGTCTAGGCTTGCCTTCCTGAAGGCTGGGTAAAGGTGGGGGGTCCGGAGGCCCCACCCTATGCAGCCTCAGATGTTGCTTAGCAAGAGCCCCTGCCCTGGGGTAGGAGGAGGGACCCCCACGGGGACCCAGGCCCCTCTCATGGGACTACAGGTCCTGTGCCTGACAGAGGCTGAAGAGTAGGGATTTCCTGCAAAGACAACCAGGCCCAGAGTGGGGCTGGAGGTATCTCCGTGGCAACAGTGGAGTAACACAAGTGGAGCGTGTCCCCTCCTCCCCCAGGCAGCTGCAGGGGCTCGGACCTATGGAGGACATGTGAAGATACCTATGTCACACCTTGCTGGAGAGGCACCTGGCACCTGTCCGCCCCAGCATGCCTAGAGGGTTCCGCATCCAGGCGGACATGGGCCTGGCACCTATGGCTGCCCAGCCACAATCTCTTGAGAGTCAGGGGCCCAGCTGTGAGGCAGGTGAGGTCCAGGACCCACTCTGGGCCTTACTGCTTCATCTGAGAGGTGGGCTTGCCCGAACACCTCCTAGGGTCAGAGGCGCCTGGCGGGGTGGGGGGCAGGGGAGGCAGTGCCTGGTAGGAAGTCGGCCAGGGCAGTTAGCAGTGAAAGACAAGCTCCCCACAGCGCTGGGGCTGGGGCTTGCTTTTGTTTTCTTCCTTGACGTGGCAGTCCACACGGAATCATCCGTATGCAGGCTGGGAGCTGGCTCATGCCTGTCATCCCAGGGCTTTCATTTGAGTCCAGGAGTTTGACACCATCCTGGGCAACACAGCTACACCCTGTCGTTACAAAAAAAAAAAAAAAAAAAGCAAAAGTAGCTAGGCGTCGTGGTGCTCACCTATGGTCCCAGCTACTCAGGGGGCTCCGCCAGGAGGACTGCTTGAGCCCAGGAGTTCCAGCAAGGGTGCAGTGAGCTGTGATCGTGTCACTGTGCTCCAGCCTGGGAAGACAGGGAGAACTTGTCTCTAAAATACTAATAATCGGACGGGCGCGGTGGCTCACGCCTGTAATCCCAGCACTTTGGGAGGCCGAGGCAGGTGGATCACAAGGTCAAGAGATCGAGACCATCCTGGTCAACATGATGAAACCCCGTCTCTACTAAAAATACAAAAAATTAGCTGGGCATGGTGGCACGTGCCTGTAGTCCCAGCTACTTGGGAGGCTGAGGCAGGAGAATTGCTTGAACCCAGGAGGCGGAGGTTGCGGTGAGCCGAGATCGCGCCATTGCACTCCAGCCTGGGTAACATAAGCGAAACTCCGTCTCAAAAAAAAATAAAAAATAAAAAAATAAATAAAATAAAATAAAATACTAATAATTGATGCCAGGTGTGGTGGCTCACACCTGTAATCCCAGCATTTAGGGAGGTCAAGACAGGCAGATCAACTTAGATCATGAGCTTGAGAACAGCCCGGACAACATGGGGAAACCCCGTCTCTACTAAAATTACAAAAATAAAGCTGGGCGTGGTGGCTCAGGCCCGTAACCTCAGCACTTTGGGAGGTCCAGGTAGGCAGATCGCGTGAGGTCAGAAGTTTGAGACCAGCCTGACCAACGTGGTGAAACCCCGTCTCTACTAAAAAAGAAAATACAAAAATTAGCCAGGGGTGGTGGTGCACGCCTGTAATCCCAGCTGCTTGCGAGGCTGAGGCAGGAGGATTGCTTGAACCCTGAGGCGGAGGTGATAGGAAGCCGTGATCCTGCCACTGCACTCAGGCCTGGGTGACAAACGGAGGCTCCATCTCAAAAGAAAAACAAGAATTGTCCTTTATGCTAACTTTCCTGTTGGATTTGTATTTCCAACGTGAACAGAAAGGCTTTTGGAAGGCGTAGGCTGCGGCTGGCCTGGGAACCCCTTACTCCCCGTCCCCCACCCTGACCAGCAGCCTGGAGTCCAGCTTGGCTGGGCAGCGGAGGATCACGGGCAGAGGGGTGAGTGGGCGAGTGTTTGTGGCTGGAGGCCCTGGGGGTGTTCCTGCCCTCGCCCGGGCGTGTTGGTTGGCGGGGGAAGCTGCTGCCCTCTCTCTGGTCAGGGCGCTCTCTGTATCTGTGGCAGCTGTGGGGTGTGGTATGGCTCTCCAGGCTGGGGTGAGGGGAGGCCTTGGCTGTGGCTGAGCCCGGCCGTGCCGTTTGCTTTAGGGTCACACGGTGGACTGAGGTTGGGGGCAGGTTTATGGGGTGTGTCGGGGGTGGGGGGAGTTTCATGTATCTGGGAGCCTGGCACACCAGTCGCACCCATAAATTCATGGCCTGTGGAGAGCCGTCCCGGGAGTGCTGGTGGGGGTGTGGGATGGCTGTGCAGCCCCCGAGGGGGACGGCACCCGTTGGTTTTGCCTGCTTTCCCACAGGGCTGAGTGTGGGTAGCGTCCGGGCTGTGGGGTGTGTGCCCTCCGAGGCAGCCAGCTGTCTCCCTCACCTTGCTCCGCCCACATTCCAGAGGGGTTAGGGGTGCCCTCCCCAGCTCCCGCCCACTCCCCGACCTCCGACCTCCGCCCGAGCCCACTCCCTCTGCTCCGGCACCCGAGGAGGCAGCTGCTGGCTCCAGGGAGGGGCTGCAAGGCGGGGGAGGAGGCTGGAATGTGCCCCGGGGAGTGAGGGGGCCCCCAGAGAGGGGGCGGAAGCAAGAGAGGGAAAGGGGCGGAGGAGAGGGTGGTACTGGGTTGGAGAGACCGCCGGGGACCGCCAGAGATCGACAGAAATAGAGAAAGGCAAAATGAGAGCAACGGAGGGAGTGAGAACCAGACAGAAGGCGGAGGCCAGGGCAGGAGGGCCCTCAGAGGCAGGGCCCAGGTGACAGCCTCCCCTCCCCCATCCGGCGGGCTGGGCAGCTCACCTGTTCCAAGTGACCCCTAAGGCAGCCAGTTCTCTGCCCTCCGAGGGCTAGGCGGCCCGTGGGTGGGGCAGCACCCGGCTCCTGGGTTGGGCCCCAACGCCCTTGGCCACGGGGTGGTGGCGTCCCCAGCCTCCAGCCGGGTAACTCCCATTCCCATGGTGCTGGGAGAGGAGGGCGGGTGGGGCCAGGCCCTGTGGGGGCGGCTGTGCCCGGGCGCCGGCTCAATCCCTCCAACCCAGTGGCTCCAGGCCAGGGGGTGCTGGCTGCCTGGCTTCTACTGCTGCCCACCCTAGCCACCTGCCAAGCCAGCTCCAAGAGTCCATTTGGCCACCCCCAGAGGACTCCAGCCTCAAGCCAAAGCCATGACCTCCAGTGACCTTCTCCTGCCCGCCCACAGCTGCCGCGTCTCCCCAAGCACTGCCCACCTGTGAGGTCACCAGCACGGGCTCCCAGCCACGGGGTAGCCCCCACCCTTCGAACTCCAGAGGCCAGGCTGCACCAAAGGCCTTGGCTACAGCCTCCACACCTGGCACAGGCCCTGTTCAACCAACCACTGCCTTCTCTGAGCAGACACCAGTCGGAGCCCAGAACCAAGCAGCCGGCGGCCACGGGGGACTCCTGCCTCCTGGGTCCTCAGCTCTCTTGGTCTAGTGCTCACACAGGCATTTCAGATTTCCGCCCCCAAACCTCCATCCCCCCTGCTACCCTTAAAGCCACCACCTTCCGGGCACGGCCGCGACAGACTCCAGGACTGCACACCGTAGTTCCTTTTTCGTCTCCACCTCCCCAGGGTGAGGCCGCCAGGGTCCCCGCAGACCATCGATCCCCACTCGACAGCCCCCCAAAGTCCAGGCCACGGGTCCAGCCACCTCCCAGATGTCCTGGCCGCTGCTCCCCCTCACCTGCTCCTCCTCCCTGGTCCCCCAAGTCATCCCTCCAGTGGCCGATTTGGAGAATCACCCTTTATGGTTCTTGCCAGCCTCGCCTTTCTTCCCATCTCTGAATTTTCTCCACCAACTGACTTCCCGGTTGCCTCCCAAATGCACTCGGTTTCACGTGTCCGGGCCTTTCCATGCGCCGTGCCCCGTACCTGGCGCACCCTTCCCGCTTCCTACAACATTGGCAAACTCCTGCTCCTTTGGCAAAGCCTCAGCCCCAAAGTCCCCCTCCTCCTGGCCTGCTGTCTGAGATCCCCCAGCCTAGGGACCGCGGGGAGGCTGGGCCGGGGTCTGGGACGTGGAGTGGTGCAGGGGTGGAGGCAGCAAGAAACGCGTTGGCGTGAAAGGACGCGTGCACGTGAGCGTGCCCGTGCCAGGGGTCCACGTGCGGCGCCCCGGGGTTCGCCCCCTCTTCCGTCCAGGCCCCGCCGCAGCCGTCAGACCCTCGGCTGCGCCTCCCGCCCCCAAGTTTGCAGACGCGCTGGGAGAGAGGCGGGCCGCAGCGCCTCCGCGCTTGCGCCTGCGCACTGGGCCCAGCCGGGCTGAAGTCCCGCCTCCTGGAGGCTGCCTCCTCTGCTACTGGGGCACGCAGATGAACGAGCGGTGAGATCACCAATGAGGCGTCCCTGTGGGTGGGCGGGGCCTGAGCCGCCCGACTCGCGGACGGGGGCGGGCGGGGCGCCCTACCCGGGGTGACGTCAGGCTCCTTTCACGGCGCGTTGTCCTGGAAACCGCGTTTCCATCCCCGCGGGTTTCCGGGGGCCGCCCCCTCCCATTCAGCTTTTTCCTCAATGGTGGGGGGGAAGGGAGCGATCCAGAGCGGACCCGGCCTCCCGCGATCACAGCGGGCCCCGCCCTCTTTGTGCCTCAGTTTACCTCTCCGTGCCTCCCTACGCCCACGTGGCTTCCGCCTGCCGCCGCTCTGTCCGCTGCACCCCTGGATGGGCTTAGCCCACCAGACCAGGGGTCTGAACAGGGAGCTCCACACCCCGCCCCCCTCCCCCAGGGCACAGCCTTGACCCCCGGGATCCCCAGGCTAGGGTGGGGGTCGGCATCCCGAGGGGAGGGTCCTGGAGTACAGGGGACGCGCCCCCCGCCCTGCAGGCTGCAGACACAACCCCTGTGATTCAGCAGGTGCTGCAGACAACATCCTTCTTCCTCCTCCCCATGCGCCTAGCGAGGGGCGGCGGCGCCCCGGGACCCTCGCCCTGACCCCAGGCCGGGCGCCTTGACCCGCACCCCCATCCTGAGCCCCAAGGGGACGTCCGCGCGAGGGACGGGGGCCGCCTGACTGGGCATCCGCCTTCATGACGTGGGCGTGGAATGATTTGGGGTTGACTGGGCGTTGGGAGGGGCAGAGGATTCTCAGAATGATGCTCCCAGGCCACTCCCGGGACCTGTGCCCTTTCCCTTCCGTGCTCCCAGTGCTGGCGCCCCTAGAGATGGGATAAGGAGTGGAGGTCACATCATTGAACAAACACCCCAAATCCTCTGGGCCAAGTGATGTTTCTCTTTGGGCCTCTGTTATCCCATCTGTAAAATGGGAGCTCAATTACTTCTAACTCTTAAGCAACTCTTGTTACCTGAGGAAATACAGGTTTATTTTTTGTTTTTTGTTTTTTAAGGACATGAGGCCAGGGAGGTGGCTCACGCCGTAATCCCAGCACTCTGGGAGGCCGAGGCAGGCGAATCACGAGGTCAAGAAATCCAGACCATCCTGGCCAACATGGTGAAACCCCGTCTCTACTAAAAATACAAAAAAATTAGCTGGGCGTGGTTGCGCGCGCCTGTAGTCCCAGCTACTTGGGAGGCTGAGGCAGAATTGGTTGAACTCAGGAGGCAGAGGTTGCAGTGAGCCGAGGTTAAAAAAAAAAAAAAAAAAAAAAGCACGTTAAATAGTATTATTGCACATCTTTACCCAGGCCGGACATGGATGGATTGGGACCCCAGAGAGGTCTCAGTCCTGGTGGGGCTTTTGGGGAGCTCCAGGCTGGGAGCAGAGAGAGGAAAGGGTGGGGTCTTCGGGACTGGGCGGGCAGGGGTGGGAGGTGCAGGCTGGGGGAGTTCCCAGACAGAGCAAGGGACAGCAGGGCAAGGGGTGTTTCTAGATAGGGGCAAAGGCCGGGAGGTCTGAAGCCGAGGTCCAGGCCTCTGAAGGGCTGGAATGTCAGGAGCTGTGGCCAGAGAGAACAGCCCCCAGGGCTGGGTTAAGCCAGGCCTCTATCACCAGCCAGCCCAAGGATTCTCAGGTCCTCCCAGTCAGCCTGGTGATCTCTCTGCAGCAAGCCACAGAGAGGTGAGACTCCAGGAAGAACAGCGGGTGGGTCTGGCACAGTGGGAGCCACTCCCACTCCTGTGTCTGGAGAGAACTGGTCAGGTCTCCCCCTTACTGGCAGGTCCTGAGAGGGGGCCGGGGTCCTGCCCAGGCCACGCAGCAGGCAGGCAGGCCCTTGCCCCACACCCTAAGGGACTTCCGGCCCTGGGTACCAGGAAGTGGCTGGGTTCCCTCCCACACCCTGGCGGCTTCCTGCCCACCCCGAAGCTGGGGAGGGAGCGTGGGAACTTCTCAGGGTGCTGACCCCGGCCCCACCGCCTCCGCTGGCCCCTAGGACCCAGGTCCAACCCTCTCTGACCAGGACATCCCACCCCAGGAGCACCCCCAACCACAGCCAAATCCCCCCACTAGGTGAGCAGGCGGGACGCTGACTTGTGTTTCATTTTCTGTTTATTACTTGAAATCACGGTGCTTGTATAGGTTTTTCTTCTTTTTCAATTTTGTTTTCATACATGAAACTCACGCCAGGTGCCGGGATCCCCACAGCCCGACCCCCCAGGGCGGGTAATGCTTTCTTGGGCAGCCCTTACCGGGCAGAGGGTGGAAAGCCAGTGACTGCCTGGAGACTCCACCCTCAACCCACGGAGGCACAGACGTTATTTAAAAATCGTTAAAAAACAAAACAGAACACACATTTAAATAGGTATCCAAGACAGTTCTTCAAAAAACAAACCCGCCCCTTTTTCTCCTTTTTTTTTTTCTATTTTTTTCTTCTTTTTTTTTGGAAAAACGAAAACAAAACCCAAAATCCTTGAGCTTTACCCTCTGGGACCCCTCCCTGCCCACCCTCCCACAAAAACATTTACAGAGCTACAGTTACAACACCTGATGTTCACATCTGAAACCATTAACTTTCAACACATAAAGGGGGGGGAGTTGAGGACCTGGGGTTCACCTACGAGAACAAAGCGGGGGACAGGCAGGGCCAGGACAAGACTGACAGGCAGGGTGGGGAGGGCCCAGACATCTTTACCATTAAAAAATAAAAAATGGGGGGAAAGTAATCCAAAAACTACCCCATTGAAATGGCCCCAGTAGGGGATTTGTCCTTCCCCCTGGGGCCAGACACCCCCAGGGCAGGGGCACTGAGGGGTGGTGGGGTCCAAATTAGACCAGCAGCGGACCCCGCCACAGGGGTTAATGCTACACGGAGTTGGCGGCCCCTACCCAGGGGATTCACAGCTCAGCACCCCCTTCCCATCCTGGCTACAGGAGTGGCCCCCAGACAGTCCCAAATCCCATGTCCCCTCAGGTTGGGCCGGGAAGGAGGCCTGGGGGGCATCTCCCCAGCACCCAGCCATTCTCTCCCCATTTTTCAAGAGTTCCCCAACCACTATTGGCTCAGTCAGAAAATTAATAGTCTATAAATACCCCAAGCTCAGGTGGGAGGTCAGAAAACACTGGGGTGGGGGTGGAGGAAACGGCAGTCCCGGCGGGGGGGGGGGGCGGGGGGTGCAGTTCCCCTCTCCCTTCCCGGCAGAAAAGGCTGCCACACCCCTAGGTAGACCCCAGCCCCAGGCTCTCTGCTAAAAGGGCTTTGCTCTCCTTTTTGAAGAAATGAAGGAAAATGCAAAAAGACACCAAGAAAAGAGAACAGGAGTGGAAAAGAAAACAGTCCCCTCACACGCTGCTGTGACCTGTTGGCCTGCTGTGACCCAGTGGGTGCTGCTGGCCTGGGGTGCAGGCCCTGAAGTCTGCACTGGGGGGTGGGGTGAGTTCTGCACACCAGGCCCCCTCCCCTCATCTGTAAAGTGCATAAATGACACGTCCACATTTTTGACTTAAAACCTGAATAGGGTGGGGGGAAGGAGGCGGAAGAAGGGATGGGGTGGGTTTCTCCGTCTCCGTCACTCTCCGCCATCCAGAAAGGCTGCTACATATTGGAGCTGGGGAACGTTGGCAGGGAGGGCCGGGCAGAGGTGAAAGAGACAGACGAGGAGGAGGAGAGCAGGGGTGGAGGGTGGAGGAGGTAGGAAGCAAAACCCATGAAGAGTCCAGGAAACCACGGTCAGAACTTTTTTAAAAAAAGAAAAAGGAAGAAAAGAAAGAAAGAAAGGCTTCTGGCTGGGGGGGAGTGGCCGCCTGCCCTCCAGAGCTGGGCCGCGCTCTCTGTGGGGCCCTGGGAGTGCCCGCCGCCCTGGGCTGGGGTGCGAGGGGCGAGGGTGGCCAATCCTAAGCCACCACGAACTCTGACTTGATGTCAGGGTTGACTTCTGGCTTCCACACGGAGTCCTCGAAGTCGAGGCCCAATCCAGAGGCCTCGCTGGGGCTGCCGCTGCCCCCGCTGCTACTGCTGTCGCTGCGGCCGGCCTTGCGGCTGGGTGACCAGTGGTAGGGGCCCCTCGCGTCTCGCCGGGCCTTTCTGCGGAGCCGTTTCTGCTGCAGAAGCAGCTGCAGCCGTTCCACCTTGCAGCGCGTGGCGCGGTTTTCTGTCTGCCGAAGCCGGTCCCCTGCAAAGGAGGTGGTGGCCTGTGACTCCCAAAGCTTCCACCTCCAGCCCCTGAACACAGAGGACCATCCCAGACCCCAGCAAATGTCCCTGTGGTCAGACACAGTCCTGCCCTCCCCGGAGTCTCGTGCCAGCGAAGGAAATGGTCAAGGGCATCCACCATGCAGGGGGTGGTGACTCATGTCTGTAATGTCAGCACTTTGGGAGGCTGAGGCAGGAGCATCGCTTGAGCCCAGGAGTTCGAGACAGTCCTAGGCAACATACCAAGCCCCTCCTCTGCAAAAATTACAAAATTAGCCAGGCATGGTGGTGTTTGCCTGTAATCCCAAGTATGCAGCTAGCATCTCATTCTCCAGGTCAACCATGAGCTGGGAGGTCAGAACTGCCCTCATCCTTCCCGAGCCTTTTGGCCACTTCTGTGATCCCAGGGGAGATACTGGCGGGTTGTTCCTTGGTTTCCCGCTTTTAAACTGAGCTTGGGAGGAGCCCCTGCGATGGCTGGGGAGCCTGAGGGGCTGACAGTAGCCATGTTCCCATGAGACTCTGCAGGGAGAGGAACCCGGCAGTTTGGGAGTTCGTGGCGGGGTGGGGGTTTTCTTGGTTTTTCAAGGCACTGAAATGCCTAGGGGTGGGTTCTGGCCCTGCCTCGGCCTGCCAGACCTGACTTGGCCATTCAGAGGCTCCAAATGCCATCTGGAGATGGTGCCCCGGGGGGGCCAGGAGGAAGTGGGGCTGGGGCCCCCCGGGAGCACACAAGGACACTTTGTGCCCCAACACACACGCTGCCTTCTCTCCCAGCTGAGACAGAGCAGTGACCACAGCAGCTGCCGTCCCCCCCGGCGCCCGGGCAGGTCAGCTGCTCCTGTGCCCACCGGCTCACACAGAGGGGCCTTGAGAAGCCCCTGCGGGCGAGGAAGGCGCGACCCTCGAGGGCGGAGGGTGGTGGTGGCCACTCACCCGGGGGCTTGCACATGCGGATCTGGCTCTGCCCCTGCAGGAGGGAGGCTGGGGGGGTGGCCGCGAGCTTCTCGCAGGAGGTAGTTCTGGGGGCCAGGTCGGGGGCTGGCGAGGCGGGGGAGCACTGGGCGTGGCAGCGGAGCTGGGCCAGCGACGGGGGCATCCCCTGGTAGTGCCGGGTGGCGCTCAGGAGGTCGTTGAGGATCTGTAGGATGGTGCCGATGTCACGCCGTGGCCGTCCACTGCTGTCTTGGCAGTTGGGGTGTAGCGTGCCTGTGGGCAGAGAGGGCCACGAGCGTCGCACACACACGGTCCTGTATGTCCAGGACAGGCATCCACGGCTGTGAGCTCACAGCGGGGCGGGCACGTGGGCTGACATGCACGAGGGACCACGGGGCGGGAATGGGACACGTCCCCAGTACGTGGACGCCTGGTGACCCTCGGCCTCCCGTGCAGGGCCATGCGTGTGTGTGGGGATGCCTGGAAGATGTGTGAAGCAAGCAAACGGACAACGGACAGGGTCTCGGGACACGGGGAGGTGACACGTGTGCTGTGACACCTACCAGAGAAGGTCCCTGAGAAGACCCCCGGGGCGTGATTCACAAAGCTCTCGATGACGGCGCCGGGTTTTCGGGAGCGGGGGGTAGGGCTGGCCCCTGGGGTAGCCGTGGTGCTGGCACCAGGACTGCTGCTGCTGCTGGCCGTACTGGAACAGTCCATCTGCTGACAGGAGGGAGGGGCACGTGAGCACGGCCTCCAGGGTCAGGGGATCACCACCAACCCAGGGTCCAGAGATAGCCCACCAGCCCAGGTCAGGAGATGACACATCAGTGCAGGGTCTCGAGATAAACTTGTGCAGGGTCAGGAAGTCACAACCAACCCAGTGTACAGAATCAACCCATCGGTCAAAGGTCAGGAGATCCCCCACCGGCCCAGGTCAGGTCAGGAGATGACCCACCCACTCAGGGTCTAGAGACAGCCCACCAAGCACACAGGCTGGTCCTTCATACAAAGGACTCCCCTAGAGCTAAGAGCCCTTGTTCCACCCAGGCCTTCCCCAGGATGGCCCACCCTTTGGATTCCAACCAAGGGCCACCCTTCCCTTCCCCAGGCTCACCTCCGGGCAAGCGGTGGAGGCTGCGTGGGACCGGAAGGAGCCGGCTGTGATGGGGGAGGGAGATGCAGGGGAAGGGCTAGTGGGCACCGGGGGGACTCGGGTGGCACTGGACGTGGGCCGGCAGGGTGAGGACACCGGGGAGGCTATGCTGGGGTCCCCCCGCGCGGCGGCGGCGGCGGCGGCGGCGGCGGCCAGCACATGGCGGTGCTGCAGTGGTGCGTGCTGGGCCGCAAGCTGCAGCTGCACGAACATCATGTGGTCGCCCACACGCAAGGCCAGCGTCAGCGGCGAGCGCCCCGACAGGAAGTCACTGACCTGCAAGGAGAGCAGCCTGTCAGCCCGGAGCCCCAGCCCGCGGCGCCCCCAGCCCGGCCCGGCCCCGTCCCCCCGAGCTATGACCTGGGGCCTCTCGCCGCCCCTCTCTGGGCTCTGGGGTCCCTGTCGGTGCCACGGACGCTTAAATAAAATGAATCTGTATTTCCGGAAGCCTCCTCCGCCAGCCCGGCCCGGCCCGGGCGCCGCTGGGGGCTGTGGGGACAGAGGCGGGTCAGACGGGGGCCTGCCCCTCCCTGGCCAAATCTGTAGGTTCTTGCGAGGGGAAACTGAGGCCAGAGGGGGCGGGGCCCAGCTGGCAGTCACCGACCTGAAAGAACTTTCACTTTGTCTTTCCCTCACCCTGATGGGTCCCTAAATCCTCTGCCTGTGATTGGGAGCGGCTCCATCGCAGGCCCCCTCCTAGCTAAGTCATCAGGGTCAGCAAGTAGGTGGAATTCCTGGACAGAATTCTTCCGTCCTAACCTTTGCTTTCTCAAGATAAATATTTATCTGTCCTGGGCGGGGCGGAAGCCGAGGGGACAGCAGCAAGGCTGCAGGAAGGGGCCCTGACCGCCCTGGGGCTGGAGTCTGGGAGGCCTCAACCTGCCCCAAGCACAGAAACCCTCAATCTGCCCCCATTCAGGGTGGGTGTGGGTTAGATCTGACCCTGTCCTCGCTAAGCCCCTGCTCTGGGTCCCGGCCAGAGTCCTCCTCTCCCCAGGGGCCGGGATGGGGGGGTGGAGGTTTCTGAGAAGTGACATAGGCCCGGATGACTCAGAACTGACTGCCTCCCAGCTCTCCCTCCCGGCTCTCCGCTGGCAGTGGCTGGCGTAACCTTCTTTGCTTAGGGCCCGTGGGGAGGAGGGGCAGGGAGGCGGGCAGGGTGAAGCCCCCACCCTGAGGCCCAGCCTGCCCGGCCCCCCTGCCCCAAGACAGCTTTTGCAGGAAGGGCCCGAGGTGGCTTCCCGAGAGCAGCTGGAGTCCCCACCACCACCCGCCCGGCAACTTCCTCCCTGGGGAGGGCGAATGGGCGGGCATGACTCGGTGCCAGGCGGGGAAGCAACCCTGGGGAGCCCAGTGTCTCCGCCCAGCCCCCCCAACCCCAGCTCCTTCCTGACGCAGGCGCTCAGGGAGGAGGGTGTGAAGCAAACACGCCCTGGGCCCCCTGCCAACCGCAGCCCTCCAATGTTGGGGAGATGGGCTCACACTCGCCCCAGGAAATCACCTGCAGCCTCCACCCTGGCTCAGGACCCCTGGCTCTGCCCCCACGCCACCGAGGCTGCCGTGGCCACCCCCACAGCAGACCACCCAGCTCCTGGGCCCCCATCCTGCCCCCTCGCTGCAGGGAGAGGGCAGGACTCTACACGTCGCTGGGAAGGGGGTGCAGGCCTCAGGGCCGGGGAGGCCTGGGAAGCTGGCCACCCCCTCGCCAGGGCGGGTGGCAGCCTTCATCCCCCACCCTGGCAGCCGGTGTATTGCTGAGGCCTGTGTCACCCTCCTGGGAGGTGGCCAGGGCCCTTGTCTGAAGAAGGCTTGGCTAACGCCAAGAAAATGAGGAAAGAAGGAGGAAAAAAAAAAAAGGGCCGCAGCAAAACCGGGAACCGGGTGAGGGCCAGCCCAGCCTCCCTCCTGGCCGCTTACTAAATATTTTCCTAACATCCTGTCTAGGCTGCACTGGCCTTAGGGCTGGGCGCCCCCGCCCCCTCCCCTTTCGGGGTAGAGAACAAAGGCCAGAGAGAGGAGGAGGAGGGGGTGACGAGGTCCCCACCCTCTCACAATGGGGTCACAGAAGGCGGAAGGAGTGTCACCCAGGCTGCCACCCCCGGCCCCCACGAGAAATGTAAAAAAGGAGAAACACTCTGGGGAAGCCACAGCGGCTGGCAGGGGGCGGGGGGGGGGGCGCTCCTCAATGGGGGCGGAGGGGGCTAGGGATGAAGGCCCAGGTGTGAGTGCCCCATGGGCCAAGGTCACCCACAGGCAGTCTTGTGAAAGCCGGGTCCCCTTCCCCCAGGGCAGCCACCGTGGGAAACAAAACCCTCTGGGTCAAATGGTGAGTCTGGGGAGAGGAAGCGGGGAGGCCAGGCCAGGCTGCACCCAGGCAGGGTGGTGTGTCCCTTCCCGTCCCCCAGGGCCCCATTGGTGGCCAAGGCACCCTGCCCCCAGAGCGGCCCTATTAGGAAGGGGCTGGCAACGTCTTACCTGGGTCTCCGTGAGGCTCTCCAGGGCTTGCATCACGGACTGCTCCGGCCTTGAGGCCTGAGACTACAAACAGGCAAGAAACGGGCTTCAGTGTGGGGCTGGAATTGGGGACTGAAGCATGGGGTGGGGAGGCCCTGCTGGCTGTCGGAGGGGGGCCCCAAGTGGTATGTGTGTGGACAGGTGCCGAGGGAGGGGCCACTGCCTGTGTGCAGGCCTCGGGGGACACGCCACCCCACGGACATTTACCATGAGGCCCGCTTCCACGGTGGGTACCAAGGTCAGCTTGCTGCCATCACCCACGCCGAACTCCTGCAGCTTCCCCGAACTGAGCCGGCTGCGGGGGGAGAAGGAAGAGCATGAGACTCTGCGGAGACGACACAGGGACGCGGAAGCAGAGGCCGCGGGGGAGGGCTGTGCTTGCTGGGGGAGAGACGGAGAAGTTCCCACCCCCACCCCTTCCCGGCTTCCAGATCCTGAGCCCTGAGCTCGTGCAGAGGGGGCTCCGTCTGGTGCTGGGAGCCCCCATCCTAGAGATTCCGAACTCCTCCCTCCAATGGAATCTCTGCCTTGGACTCTGGCACCCCCTCTGCACCCCAACAAGGCACTTTCTCCTCGTCTGGGCCCCAGTGTGCTCTGTGCCACCTTACCCCGCGCCCCAGGGCAACCCCTGCCTCCAAGTCCCCAACTCTAGCCCTGGCTCGTCTTTGTGGGCACCACGGGTTTCAGCCCGAAGAGAGGCCCTGGGGGCTGCGCCGGGCCGGGCTCCCCCTCCTCCTCCCACCCTGGTGCAGGCCGCCGCCGCCGCGCAGACAAAGGAGACCCTCCCCCTCCGCCCCTCCCCCGCCGGGCCCCTCCGCTGGGATGGACACTCCGTGTCCCCGGAGGCCCTGGGGAGGGGAGGGCTCCGGGCCTGCAGCCGATTTAAATACCAGGGGGGAGGGGAGGCTGCGGGGAGCGCTCGGAGGCGAGAACAAAGGGGGGAGAGAGACGCAAGTGGGGGGAGACAGCCAGACGCAGAGGAGGCCGCCGAGCAGATGCGGAAGCCGGCGCGGACGCAGGCGGGAGGGGGCGGCGGCGGCCCCCACGCCCGCAGCCGGGACCCCCGCGCCGCCCTGGGATTCCTGCCCGCCCCCGTGGGGGCCGCCGAAGCCCGGCCCGGGACACTCTCGCTGCCGCCTTTGTGCCGCGACCCCGGGCGGGGGAGGGGGCCGAGGCAGTCGAGGCCGAGCAGAGGGCGCCCGAGAGCGCGCGGCGCGCCCCCGCCCCCCGTCTGGCCGCCCCCTGCCTTCCCCGCGCGGCGCGCTCTTTGTTCCCGCCCGGGGGCCGGGGCCCGAGGGGGCGGCGGGCCGGGGGCGCGCGGTACCTACGTGTCTTTGTGGAGAAGCGCCAGGCGCTCCTTGGGCACTTTGAGGCGCTGGGACAACCGCTTGCGCAGCCCCTCCACCGTCTCGTCCGGCGGCACGGCCAGGTCGTAGCGGGTGCCCGTGGTGCTGTGGATGGCTAGGCTCATGGGCGCCGCCTCGGCCGCTGGGCCCAGCTCGCAGGCGCCGCCGGGGGCCCCGCGCCGGCAGCTCCGGGCGCCGCCGGGCTGCGGCTCCATCCCCGGCGCGCGCTGGGGGGCTGGGGGCGGTGGGAGCCGCCAATCCTCGCTGCGCCTCCGGGACAGGGGCGAGGGGCTCCCCGGATGCCGGGTCCTCCGGGCACTCGGGGACGCGGAAAAGCGCGCGTCCTCCTCGAGAACGTCCCGGCAGCGGAAGGCGAGACCGAAATCCAAAATTCGAGTGGCGCTCCGGGGTCGCTCCGGCTCTTGGGGCGCCTTCCGGGTGTGGGGACGGCACTCGCTGCTCCTTTAAAGGGCGGCGGGCGCGACCGGGGCGCGACGAGGCGGAGGGTCCTGGGGAGGGGGCGCCGCTCGGCCGGTGGCGCTGGGTCCCGTCTGCCGCCCGGGTCGCGCTTCCCCTCGCGTCCCCTCCCTTAGCAACAGCAGCCGCCGCCGCCGCTCGGAGGATCTGGGGGTGAAAGTAACAAGAAAAAAAAAGTTATAATGTATCAACGTTCCAGGGGGCGGGGCCGCCGCCCCCTCCCATTCACTACTTACTCCGCCGGCCCCGCGCCGGCCAATAGCCGCGCGCCGAGCGCCCAGTCGGCCGCGAGCCCGAGCCAATGGGAGCCGCCGCGGCACCGCCCCACGTGGCAGCCGTTCCCGCCCCTCGCCCCGCCCCCGGCGCCCGGACGACCAAGGGGAGCGCGGCGGGGGCGGGGCTGGCGCCTCTCTGTGCCCGCCCCCGCCCCGCCCGCGCCCGCAGCCATTCATAAGCGCCCGGAGTCCGCAACAAAGGGCGGGCGGGCCCCGGGGGGCGCGGGACCCCAGCCCCGAGATGGGCTTCGTCCCCTTTGCGACCCCCGGTGAGCGGCCTGGGAGTGGGAGGGGGCGCGGGCCATTGTTCCCGGCGCCAGGAGGGGCAGGAAGTCGTGGGGCCGCCCCGCCGCGTCCGTCCGGGAAGAGCTGCGAGCGGAAGCGGGAGCGCGAAGTCCGCGCCTCGTGGTCGGGGTCCCGGCGGGGACGGCGAGGATGCTCGGGCTGCGGCTCCCGGGGCGGGCGTGGGGACGGGGTTGGGGCGGGGCGCCCGCACCTCGGTGACGTGGCTGGGTGGCTGCTGCTGGGGGCCCCGCGCGCCCATCCCCCGGCCCGGGCAGAGCCCGTTTCCCGAGGCGCGCCCGCCCGAGCCGTGACGTGACGCGGCGTCCCCGGCTGCGCCCGCGCGCGCTCGGGGATGCGGTGAGTCAGCAGCTCGGGTGCGCCCTCTGCTGTGCCCGCCCGGGAGCGCCGCCCGGAGTCCCGGGGAGGGGGCGCTGCGCTGCCCCGGGCAGGGGAGGAGGACGACGGGGCTGCGCGCGGGGGAGCAACCCCGATCAGGGACGAAAGACTTTAAGTCGGGAGACCGGGACCGCGTGGCTGGGAAACGGAGGCGGAACGGCAACCAGTTCAAGGTCACTCGCGGGGAAGGGGGAGTGCCCCGGGGGGCGGGGCGGGGCTGAGGTCTGGCCAGGGCGGCGCTGGCTGTGCGGAGCCCCTCCCACCTCGCACCCCGGGGGGCTTCCCAGGACCACTGGGACCCCGAACCCCGCCTGTCCCAAGAACAAAGAAAAGTGCGGGCATCCTGAGCCGTCTAGAGTGGGGACCCTTCCTCGACCCGCAGGTCCCGCCCCCCACTCACCGGGCGCGGCCGGTCCCGGATCCCAAGTCCTGCGAGTACACTCGTCCGGAGTCGTAAGCGCGCTGGCCCGGCCGGTCTGGGCCGAGCGGGCGGCCCCCAGCCTTTATCCGAGCCGCCTTCCCTCGGGGTGGAGTTTGGGCGGGTGGGGGGCGGGGGGCAGGGGGCGGGGGACCGGGCGGGCGGTGACGCAGACTGGCCCCCGCCCCTGCCTGCCGGCCGGGGCCCTGGGACGCCTTAGCAGCAGCTGATCCACCCTGTACCCAGGCTTCGTGCAGTTCATGGGTGGACGCCCCTTGAATGCTTGGAGCCAAGGGTCTCGGCCTGCCTTCTGCGGACTCGGATGCACCCTGAATCGTCACCTGGACAGAGTTTGGGGGTGTACGGTGCGGCTCTCTGCCCCGCCCCCTTCCTGCCACCCCAGGCCCGGTCCTTCCGCCTGGGGGCCCCAGGGTGGGGGAGACGGGAAGAGGGGCCTGAGTCAGCGGCCATCGTCCAGGAAAACAGGCTGGAGTCACCTGCCGTGGAGTGGGGGTGCCCCGGCCAGCGCTGGCCTCCTGCATCTGTCATTGGTGACCTCAGAGGGCATTTATGGAGCGATTAGCCAGTGCCAGGCCTGCCTTGTGCCCAGCCAGTCACCATCTGGCTATGCTGTGACCTCGGGAGGTAACTGGCTTCTCCCAGCCTCAGTTTCTCCAGGGTGGGTGGCAGTGCAGTGAGAGGATGCAGCAGGCTGACTCTGGGGCCATCGCCCGCTGTTAATGCAGGACGTGGACTGATTCCCAGCCTTTGGGGTGGGCATGACTCACATTTTACAGATGAAGAAACTGAGGCACAGCCAATGAGACAGGAATGTGGGGTGTATCTTACCTTCTCGGTAGTGGCTTTTTGAGGGTGTCCCCTGTTGGGCTGGCCCATCCTGCCCCTCTGTCCAGAGAAGGGGACCGCATCCCTACTGAAGCACCTCCTGTCCACTTATCTGGCTCCTCCCTTTATCTGGCCTGACCACCGCCACCCCCACCCTCCCATGGGCACTCCTCCCAGGACTGTACTCTCCAGGCCTCCTCCCGGCTGCCACCCTTGCTCCCGGCAGCTGTGGCTCCCACCCTGACAGGCACACCCAGCCCTGCAGGGTCAGGGCTAGGCCAGAGAGGGAGAGGCTGGGAGAATCCTTGGAAGGGGGTCACAGGGGCTGAGATTTGAGGAATTAGTAAGAGTTTATGTCGCATAAAAAAGATGATGCCGAGGGTCGTGGTGGCTCACACCTGTAATCCCAGCACGCTGGGAGGCAGAGGTGGGTGGATCACGAGGTGAAGAGATCAAGACCCTACTGGCTAACATGGTGAAAACCCATCTCTACTAAAAATACAAATATTAGCTGGGCATGGTGGCGAGCACCTGTAGTCCCAGCTATTTGGAAGACTGAGGCAGACAAATTGCTTGAACCCAGGAGGCGGAGGTTGCAGTGAGCCAAGATGGAGCCACACTGCACTCCAGCCTGGGGACAGAGTAAGACTTCGTCTCAAAACAAAAACAAAAAAGATGATGCTCGCAAGGTGGATTAATGGGGCCTGGATGAGGGGCGGGGCCTGTGTGCGACCTGCATGGCCAGGCTCATTCCGCTTACAATGGCAACAGGTGGTGGAGGGGGCTTCGGGCTGGCACTGGATGGGTAATCCCGGCAGGGCATGGGGGTCCTCTAGTGGCCAGCAGCCCCCACTTCCCTCCCTGCCTCTCGTGTGTGGGGGTGGCAGTGGGCTGGGGGTGACCCTGGGGTTAGCAGAGCTCTGCCACCTGGACACTGTCACCTCGCTCTGGTCAGGACTGGAATGGGATGGAATGTGGGGACATACGGGGCTCCACGGGGGCCATTATGTGGCCCTTTGGGGACCAGACGCTCAGAGTCAGTCTAATAAACGTGCTAAAACACTTCCCCACCAGTTCCCATACTTGGCATCCCCGTGGTTGAGTGGGTGGTTTCTGGGTGTGATGGGGACAAACCCTGTACTCCGTCCTGCCCACTGAGCCTGGGGCTGCCCTCGCGGAAGGGCCTTGACCGCCTGGGTCCTGGCCCCACCCTGGCTGCCTCCTGCCCTGGGACGTGTCCAGCCAGCACGGGCTGTTCCCTCAGGGTCAGGTGTTTTGGGTGTCCTGAGGCCTGGCTCCAAGGCTCACACCTCACTGGCAGTGGGGGCAGGGGGTCCCTGGTGTGGGTGCTGCCGGCCCAAGCCAGGAACAGGCGGCTTGGTGAGCAGCTCCTGCGGGTCCCCTGCCAAGCCCCAGCCGTGCCCTTGGTCTTATTTATAGGGTCCCGGTGGCCTGGCAGGAACTCGAAGACCTGGGCCAGGAGCCGAGGGATGGGGAGGGTGGGGCCTGGGCAGAGGCTGCTCCTGTGACCTGGTGGCTGGCACAGCCTTCCCTGGGCTGGGGGTTCCTGGAGAAGTGGGGGGCTGGTCACTCGTGCCCTCAAGTCCCAGTGGATCAGGAGCCAGGCAGGAGATCCTGGGCTGTCCCAAAATACCTGGCCTGCTGACTGGCAGCCCCGGCACACCCGGAGGCCCCCCAATGGCACCTAGCCTCCAGTGCAGCCATGGTGAGTCACCCACATGGGACGGTGACATGGGAGTGAGCTGCCTGTCCGTGCTGACTGGCACTAGGGTGGCCTTTCTGTCACTATCCCAGCTCCAGTGACACAGGCAGGCCCACCCTCCCCACCATGGAAGCCCTTGCCCACCCCACTCCACAGGGCCCAGTCCCAAGGAGGAGAGGAGGTCAGGAGACCCCGGCCCCCGCCTCCTGCACACCACCTGGACCTGTCTCCCACCCTCTGGGGTTGCAGGGGGAGGAGTGACAGGCCCAGGCGGGACAGTGCCAGGGAGCCACCCCCTCCTAGGCCCGCCCCACTCCATCTGGGGCCAACCCAGAAGCCTAGGTGCCCACAGAGGTGCCAAAAACACTGCAGATTCAGCACCCTGCCAGGCAGGGCCACCCACATGATGGGCGGGCACAGGGCGGGGCCAGCGTGGGAGCGGGTGGGGCCCGCCTCTTCCCAGGGGCTGGTAGGTGGAGCCGAGGGCCTGCAGGGATTAGGGTCAAGGCACCAAGCCTGGAGACCAGGAACTCAGCAGAGGTGCCAGCAGTGGGGACACCCCTCCCGCCTGAGGCCCTCGTCACTGGCAACCCACCCTCCTCACCATCACGGGATCAAGGTCAGCACCCTGCCTGCCCAGCAGGACCCACCCACTCAAGCCTGTTTCCCAAGGACCTCCAGATGCCCCAAGAGGCACTGAGTCCAGGGGAGCTCAAAGGCCTTATTTCCAGGGGGACACGGAGGATGTGGGCAGAGGCCTGGGATGGTCCTGGCCTCACCAGGCAGGTGGAGTGACAAGAGCCGTGCACACAGTGAGGCTTCCTGCGCTTTAATCGGGCAGGGGCTGGGGCAGCTCATCTGGGGAGGCGGCTCCGAAGCACAGGTCTTGGCGGCTGGCTCTGGAGGGGAGAGGGGTGGTATGCGGACGTCAGGCTGCGGGGATCTTGAGAGGCGTAAGGAGAGGCCCACGGGTGACAGGCTCAGCCCAAAGCTGAGGAGGAGCATCTTGGTCCCAGTCCCCAGGGCTTTAAACACAGGCAAAGCCTGGGGCCCAGGCAGAAGGCTGCACTGCCCTCTGGTGGCCAGGACCCCAGGATCTGGCCAGGCCCACCTGGCACCCCTGCCCAGCCCCCAGCCAGGACTCCGGGCACCAGGCACACACCGTCTACTCCAAGGCCTTCACCAGGGCCTCATTGGCCTCAATTCGGATCTGGATCTCGGCCCGCGTGGCCTCGTCAGCTGCCCCGGACAGCTCCGCCTGGGCCTTCTCCAAGTTCGCCTTGGCTGCCTGCAGGGGATTGAGTGACTGTGAGGGCCCAGCAGGGACCCCAGCCTGGCTCTTGGTCCCCCAGCACTCCCTCCCCCAAAGCCTGGACAGTGCCCGCCTGCTGAGTATCAGGTACCCTCTGACACTCACCCCCAGGTCCAACATGTCCAGAGTCACCGCCTCTTCGGCCAATAACTGCACAGAAGAGTCGGCGTTCACTGTGATGGAGCCGCTGCTCACTGTGGGAGTGGGAGGGGGAAGGCGTGAGACCCCATGTGGCTGGACGGCCTCGGGGACTCCCGCGGTCAAGCCCAGAGCTCCCTGTGAAGCAGAAGCTCCACAAACGCCCAAGTCTGTGTCCTGAGGGTACCAACAGGCAGATTCACAGGACCCGCCCAACACGGTGGGCAACTTCTAGAGAAGAACAAAAGAGGGGTCCCAAGAAAGGACTAGAGGCTGCAGGGAGCCCAAGGACAGATGTGGGACCAGGGACTCCCAAAAGCACTGCCTGGGGACAGAGGCCCTCCCTCTGACCTACCACCCATGGGCTGCGCCGAGTTGAAACCTAGCTCTGCCACTGACTAGTGAGGCTGAGAACTGCTTTTTTTTTTTTTTTTTTTGAGACGGAGTTTCGCTCTTGTTACCCAGGCTGGAGTGCAATGGCGCGATCTCGGCTCACCGCAACCTCCGCCTCCTGGGTTCAGGCAATTCTCCTGCCTCAGCCTCCCGAGTAGCTGGGACTACAGGCACGTGCCACCATGCCCAGCTAATTTTTTGTATTTTTAGTGGAGACGGGGTTTCACCACGTTGACCAGGATGGTCTCGATCTCTTGACCTCGTGATCCACCCGCCTCGGCCTCCCAAAGTGCTGGGATTACAGGCGTGAGCCACTGCGCCCAGCCTGAGAACTGCTTTTTTCCTACTCAAATGACCTTCCTCCCCTAATCTGACTGGCCCTCCCACCACAGCTTTTGGAGGGTTTTTTCTGACACAGGTTTCACTCTTGTTGCCCAGGCTGAGGTGCAGTGGCATGGTCTTGGTTCACTGCAGCCTTGACTTCCCCTTGACTTTGCCTCAGCCTCCCGAGTAGCTAGGACTGCAGGTGTGCAACACCACAACCAGCTACTGTTTGTAGACATGGGATTTCACTACCTTGCCCACACTCTCCCACCTCGGCCTTCCAAAGTGCTAGGATTACAGGTGTGAGCCACTGCACCCAACCCAACATGCTTTCTTTTCTTTTGAGATGGAGTCTCACTTTGTCACCCAAGGCTGGAATGCAACGGTGCAATCTCAGCTCACTGCAACCTCCACCTCCAAGTTCAAGTGATTCTCTTCCCACAGCCTCCTGAGTAGCTAGGATTACAGGCGCGCACCGCCACACCAGACTAGTTTTCCGTATTTTCAGTAGAGATGCGGTTACATCATGTTGGCCACACTGGTCTCAGAACTCCTGACCTCAGGTGATCCACCCGCCTTGGCGTCCCAAAGTGCTGGGATTACAGGCGTGAGCCACCGCGCCCGGCCTAAAACTATATTTTTCTCGCGGCCTCAAGTGAGACGGAGACTGACCTGGGACGTGGAGCCCCGGCCTGACCTGGCCCTGCAGCCCTACACCTACTCACCAAAGTACTTGGAGGTGGTGCCGTCCTCTGCATGCACCACGACCAACCCAGGCCGCAGGACCTGCAGCGTGGGCACGTGGGCCGCCAGGATGCCGAAGGCTCCGGTCAGCGTGGGCACGTCCACCTGCCGGACGTTGGCACCGTTGAAGAACACCTACAGGGAACAGCGTGGGGAATGATGGCCGGGCAGGCCGGCCCCGCGGCCACCCGAGACTCGGCCTGTCCTGCTGAGAAATGGGTCAAGGCAGGACCCGGCGCTGATGTGGGCACTTAGCCCAGCGCGGGAATCCGAGGTTGCAGCTTTGGTCCCGAACGGTTGCGCCTCACTTTACTGATGGGAATGCAACGATCCGGCGACACCCAGGCCTTAGCCAGGGAGATCGGGGAGGGCACGCAGGAGGCGCTTATCTCGGGGCGGTGCCCAGGACGAGGGCAGCGCGGGGATCCCACTGCATTGGCAGGGCCGAGGGTGCAGTGCTGAGTGGCCTCAGCTTCAGGGACGCGCGGGTCCGGGGACCCAGAAGCAGAGGTCGCGCCCTAGGGGTGGGGACTCTGGACTCCGAGGGCGGCGGACACCGAGGGTCCCGACCCGCAGCGCCCGAACCTGCGTGGGGGAGGCGAAGGTGAAGGACATCTGGCCGGGGCCGGCGGCGGCAGCCGGGGCGGCGGCGGCCTCGGCGTAAGCACGGGCCTGGCGGACAAGGCGGACAAGTCCTGGGCGGCGGAGCAGCGCGGAGGGCAGCATGGCAGCGGCGGGCACCAGGAAGCGGGTGGTGGGCGGACGGCTGACTCCGGCACAGCGCCCGCGGCCTGGAGGGCGAGGACGACGCGCAGGGGCCGCTGGGAGGAGGAGTCCCGGCGAGAGCGCACGCGCGAAATACGACTCCCGGCAGGGCGCGCGCGACGTCGTAGACGTTGATGGCGCACCGCCGGGTCGCGGCGCATTCTGGGGGTTGTAGTTTTGTTCCGGCCCCAGCTCTTCACTGGAGAACCAGTGAAGGGTCAGCTGAGGGCGGTGAGACGATTCTCGGAGGTGGAGGGGGTAAAACGAGCTTCAGTGAAATTCAAAATTCGGCTGCGTAGTGGCTCACGCCTGTAATCCCGGCGCTTTGGGAGGTTGAGGCCAGAGGATCACTTGAGGCCAGGAGTTGGAAACCAGCCTGGGCAACATAGTGTGGACCCCCGCCTCCGCGCTGTCTGTACAAAAAATAAAAATAAAAAGATTTTGTGGCGCTCATTGGATGCAGGGTGCTGGATAGACATCAGAAAACGTCAAGATTCCTGCTCTGGGCCGGTGTGGTGGCTCCCACCTGTAATCCCAACACCTTGGGAGGCCGAGGCGAGAAAATCACTTGACCCCAGGAGATCGAGACCATCCTGGGCAACAAAGGGAGACCCCGTCTCTATAAATAATCGAAAACTTAGCAGGGCGTGGTGGTGCACGCCTGTAATCCCAGCTACTCCGCAGGCTGAGGCAGGAGAATCGCTTGAATCCGACAGGTGGAGGTTGCAGTGAGCAGAGATCGTGCTATTACATTTCCAGCCTGGGTGATGGAGTGAGACTCTGTCTCCAAAAAAGAAAAAAAAAAGGCAGGTCGCAGTGGTAGGTGGTGACAAGCAGAAGCCGAGTAAGAGTGCAGGACAGGGCAGGGCAGGTTGGAAAGCTGCAGGTGCAGCTGTTCTAGGGAACAGGGACCGCGACGAGGGGTACAGCGGGGGCAGGCGCCGCCAGGGCGACGCGGGAGGGCTCACTGGGGACCCCGGCTCCCGGCGCGCTGCTCCCTGGCGCCGGCAGAGGGCGCTCCGCGTTCGGAGATGCGCTCGTCGCCCCCCACCTGGCCCTCGCCCCCACGCGCCGCTGACGCAGGAGCGCGTGCGCGGGCGGCTCCGGGCTTTGCTGCCGTCAGCCAGCGACCTGCGCAGCCTCGCTCGTGGCCATGACGTCACCGCCCCGCCCCCGCGCTCACGCAGGTCCGCCAGCACCCGGCCGGGCCCCCAGCCCCCCTCCTAACGCTCGGGGAAAACGCGCAGTCGGGGATGGCGGGGGCTGGGGGCTCGGGCTCCCTGGTTAGGGCCTTGAGCTTGGCACAGTGCGATGGACCCCAGGGGTGCAGGAAACAGGGGCGGGCCTGGGGCTGTGACTTTACAAGGCTGCAGCCAGGGAGACCCAGTGCCTCCTGCTGTGGGGAATGTGACACCATCCGTGGCTCCCCACACCCGGAGGCTGCACCCTCACCCCCTTCCCGGGTTCAGGCCAGTGCCGGTGCCCCTGTCCCCTGGAATCCGGGCACCTGAAAGAGGCCCTGCTGGTCCAGGTCTGGCTGCTCCCCGAGCCAGCGCTGTGAGGGTCATTCGGGGCCTGGGCATTCTGGCCCTGGCTCGGGGGTGCAGAGGGAAGCCCTGCTCACTTTTCTAGGCGTGACCTGCAAACACCACATCCTCTCCTGGCACTCGGGACCCCATATCCAGCTGCTGCTGCAGGAGACCGGGAGGTCTCATAGACTCATTCTCACTCGTGGGACCACTTCGCTCCAATCCCCACTTGCAGGGTAGCCCACAGCTGAGAGCACCATTACTCCAGCCCCAAACCTGGGGTTCCTCTGGAATTCTGGCCTGTCCACTCAGCATAGCCCCTGCACACCATCTCTGGCCTACCTGGCCCCAGCCTCCTCCCCGCCGCTCCCCCGTTTAGTACAGGTACCTTTTCTTCACACAGCCACAGGGAGTCTTTATTAAAAATCTGAAACCTGGTGGGGTGTGGGTGCTCACGCCTGTAGTCCCAACAATGGGAGGCTGAGGCAGGAGGATCTCCTGAGCCCTGGAGTTTGAGACCAGCCGGGACAACACAGCAAGACTGCCTCTCTACAAAAGATACAAAAATTATCTGGGCATATGTTGGCCCACGCCTGTAGTCCCAACTATTTTCCGGGCTGCAGCTGGAAAATCGCTTGAATCCCGGAGCAGGGAACAGGACAGTTTCCCTGCTTCCTGCACAGGCGGTGATCTGCAAACTTTTCTGCCTTGAGACCTTTGCCCATGCCATTCCCATTTGCATGACGCCAGTTTCCCTGAGGCTGCCCCTCTGCCTGGAGGGCCAGCCGCCCTCCGAGCTCACAGCGGAGTGGGGTCCCCACAGTACACAGGAACAGGCAAGGCGCAAGATGTGGGGCCTCGGAGAGGCACAGCTGAGGAGGGGGGCGAGATGTGAGCTGGGAGCCAAGAGCAGGAACGCCGAGCCTGTGACGCTGGGGAAGGAGTTAAAGGAAACCGGGGTGAATCTTTGGCTGAATGGACAAGGAGGCCTGGGTACCGGGTACCTGGAAGGGCAGAGGCGTGGAGGCTGAGCTGGGCCTGCCGCGTCCTGGAGCGATATCAGCTTTTTTTGGGATGAGAAAGAGGAGGCGCTGTGGGGTGTTGGGCGAGAGCCCAGCGGGGCTGGGGTGGTGATCAGGGCAGGCTGCTGGCAGGTGTACGGCCTGAGTATCTGAAGGGTGAGGCTCGATGGTCTGAGAGGGAGAAGCTGGGGCAGCTTTGGGACTTGGGTTTCTGCTCGTGTCGTTCTGATATCACCCCAGAGAACCAGGCCTCTGTGGGCGCACGTTTGGGCCCCGATGGGCTCCGTTCAGCTTTGAGCCGGTCTGTGATCGCTGTCACACAGGGGAGGGGTCAGGAGGGGCATGGCGAGCCCTCCACATTGCCAGAGGGGAGAAGCAGGCGGGGGCGCCTGTGCCCAGAGACGCTGGGCTGTAAGCGTAACGGGGCAATTTTGCTCGAGGGGCCCTGGCTGTGCCTCCCCAGAACCCCCACGGACCAAGCAACGTGAGAGGGGAGTCCGTGCATCCCCGGACCCCACCCCCTCCCGCGCACGCGGCGCACCTCGGGCTTTAGGGAGTCGTGCATTCCAGAACACCTCAAGCTGCGTCCCTGGGACCATGCCCGGGCTCAGGACCGGGTGAGGTGAGTCGTGCGGAGGGGCCGGGGGCGGGGCTCGGCCGCCGCGGCGGGTGCGGGGGGCGGCTCCGCGTGCGGAGTGGGCGCGCAGGAGCGCAGGCTCCGCCCCCCGCCCCCGCCGGAAGGGACGGGGAGGCGGGGGCCGGCGCGCAGCCAGCCAGACCCAGCGGCGAGCGCAGCGGGGGTGGTCGGCCGCGGACCGGGCAGCACCGGGCGCGCGGAGCGGGCGCGCCGCCAACGCGGTCACGTGCGCGGCCCCTCCTCTCGCGCCGGCCTCCCCCGCGCCGAGCTCTCCATTCATAAATTCTCCGTCTGCTCCGCGGCCACCGGGCGCCGGAGCCAGCCGGGAGCGCCGCGCAGCCGCCCGCCTGCCCGCCGCCCATGGGCCGCGCGTCCCGGCGCTGAGGTAGGCGCGGCGGGCTCGGGGCTGCGGGGGACGGACAGGGGCGGGCCGGGGATCGCGGCCGACCTGGGGCTCGCCCAGGGTCTGGACCACCGGCCGGCCGTACCCCGCGCGGGTGCGCGGCCGGAGGGAGGGCGCGGAGGAGTCCAGCGGGCGTGGGGACCAAGCTGCGGGCCTTGCGGCCGCCACCCGACTGCCTTAGAGACGGACCCCCTCCCAGGCCCCACCCCGGCCTCAGTTTCCCCCTGTGAGTCGCGGCAGGGCGATGGCGTCTCGACCTCGCGGCTGAGCCCTGGCGTCGGGTCCCTGCCTCCCTCGTTTGCCATCCCCGCCCCTCGGCCGGCTCGGGGGCGCGGTGCTGCCCAGTGGGGAACCTCCGCCCTCGGCTCCCGCTGCCGCCTCCGCCAGGAGCCCCCCTCTTCACCTTGGCCTCCTGCCATCTTCGCTGGCCTCGGGTCCCCATCCTGCGCCTGTGCCCCACCCCCTCCAGCCTGAACTCATTTCCCGACCTACATATGCGGCCCCTTCCCCCAGTACCAAGGCTCCGGCAGTCTGTGACCCGGAGCGCTGAGGACAATGACCCCCGCTGGGAGCCTGCTCGGCTTTGGGCCTCAGTTTCCCCGCTGTGGCGCGTGGGCAGAAGCCCGGGAGGGGCTGGGGCGGCCGCCGCCTGTGCTCTCTGGCTCCAGGAAAGGCCTCGTGCGTGTGGTGCCGACCTGGGGCCGCCAGGCATCTCGGCGCCAGCCCTGGCCCCCTGCGATTCCCCGACCTTCCCGCCCGGCTGCGCGGCGCAATGTCCAGGCAGCTCCTTTCCCTGGTGCCGCGCCCCGCCTCAGTTTCCCCCGACCGTAAGGCTGACTGGAGGTGGCCGGAGAGGCCCGGGGATGCTGGGCACGGCGGAGTGGCGGCCGCGGCCATCTTGCGGCTCCGCGCCCGCCCCCCACCAGGCCGCCGCCCCCGCGCCCCCTCCTCGCCGCTCCTTGGCAACCCGCCCCCCCCAGCCGCGGCCTGCTCCGCGGTCGCCATGGGAACCAGCTTCTCCGGGGCCGGGAACAGATGCGCCTCCTTTGTCCCCTGCACTCCCACCAGTGCTCAGCACCGGGGGACCTCCACCTCCCGGAGTCGCGACCCGTGCCCAGCCGCTGTGCCCGACCGCGCGCTGGATGGCGGGAGGGCTCCCACTACCAAACCATGGCCGAGTGGGCCAAGACAGGGTGTTAGCTGCACTTCTTGGGGCTGGGGTGGCCGCCTTCCCCCGTGAATGGGGCTGACAGGGTGCCTGGGGTCCCTCCCGAGCCCAATGCACGGCCTCAGTGTCCCTTGTTCGGAGAAGTGCTTGCCCTTCTCGGTGCGGAGCTCCGGGGCCCGGCGCTGCCTCGCAGGACAGGCCGCACCGGCTGTGTGCAGTTGGGATGGGCACAGGCACACCCTCAGAGGCGGGGGCCACCTCCCCTGCCTGGGGGATGGAAGATGGAGGTCCAGAGAGAGCCCCCTGGGCTCGCCGGGCGGAGCCAAGCCGGGTGGAGGCGGCCTCTCCATGAGTCACTGCCCCCTGTGTGGGCTCCTCGTTTGCAGTGGCTCCTGCAGGAGAAGTAGGCCTAGCTGGAGCTGACCAGGCCTCCTCCCCACAGGGCCGTCCTTCCTAGCTCAGAATGCAGCCCGCAGCCACCATGGCCACAGCCGCTGCCACCACCACCTCGGCCACAGTAGCCCTAACGGCGTCGTGGGACAATACCACTGGACGCCCTACGGTGGGTGCAGGGGACGGATGGGCAGGAGGGGTGGGAGGTCGTTCAGGCCAGCAGCACCTGACCCCCCTGCACACTCGCAGGCAGAGCCAGACCCTATCCTGGACAACTCCGTGCTGCTGGTGGTGGTGATGTCATTGTTTGTGGGGGGCACGCTGGTGGTGCTGTCCGGCGTCCTGCTTCTCTGCAAGCGCTGCTGGGACGTTCACCAGCGCCTCAACAGGTGCGAGGCCCCCACCTCGGCTGGGCTGGTGCATGGTGGGTGTGGGTGCCACCCGGGTGGGGTGGGGGCCTACCTCCCTGGCTTCCAAGCTGCATGGTGGTCCAAGCCTCTGGAGACAGGACATTATGCACAGGGACTTGGCATGGGGCAGAGAGCCCAGATCCACTGTGGCTATCTGGTCCCTTGGTGCCACGGGGCGCTCCTGATGTCCCTCCCAGGGCCATGGAGGAAGCAGAGAAGACCACCACCACCTATCTGGACAACGGCACCCACCCGGCCCAAGGTGAGGCGCTGGCCAGCCCGGCCTTGCACCCATTTGTCCATCCGCCCCTCGGCCACCCGCCGCCCCCTCGGGCTGCCTGACCATCTGTGTCTGTCTCCCCCACCAGACTGGGCGCAGCTCGATTCCGACTCATCTCTGTTTCCTTAACACCCAGGCGTAGGTGGGCCCAGGCGCGTGCTGAGCGAGTGAGTGTGTGAGCTGAGCGGATGAACGAGTGCCCCTCGCCCCGCCCCCCGGCCGCCGGCGCGCGGCCCCAGCCCTCCCCGCCCGGCCCTGCTGAGCATCCCTCCCGGGACCAGGCGCCTGGCGCGGCCCACCTGGGGCCCACCCTCTCTTGCCTCTCCACGCAGACCCCTACTTCCGGGGGGAAGACCCCGAGGGCCAGGATGTGGAGACCGAGCGCTTCCTGTCCACCAGCTCCACGGGCCGCCGGGTCTCCTTCAATGAGGCAGCACTGTTTGAGCAGAGCCGCAAGGCACAGGACAAGGGCCGCCGGTAAGCGGAGCAGGAGCCCAGGGCGTGTCTGAGGTCGCTGGTGCTTGGGAGTGGGGAGGAGCTGGGCACAGAGGCTTCAGGGACCAAGGTAGAGGCCCCTGGACTGGGACTGTGGGGTGGGGGGGCTCAGCCAGCTGCTCCCACTTTGCCTGCCCCTGCCCAGGCTGGCAGGGTGGACAGCAGAGCTCGGCAGCTGGGGCATCAGGCATGAGAAGTGGGCAGGTACTGACAACCAGGTGCTGTCGCAGGTACACACTGACGGAAGGGGACTTCCACCACCTGAAGAATGCCCGACTCACCCACCTGCATCTGCCGCCCCTCAAGATTGTCACCATCCACGAGTGTGACTCTGGCGAGGCCAGCTCAGCTGCCACGCCCCACCCAGCCACCTCTCCCAAGGCCACCCTGGCCATTTTCCAGGTGAGCCTATGGCGGCAGCCAGCAAACTTCCTGGGGTGGGGGGGGCAGCCTCAGAGACTCCCAGACCCCCACACCCTTCCCCACTCTCTTTCTGGGTGGCCCTCATCTTGGGATGGGCAGGGGTGCCCAGTGGGGTGGAGCAGGGAAGGGGGTGGAGCCCAGCATACCCCTCGCCCAGCATGCCCCTCGCCCACCATGCCCCTCGCCCACCATGCCCCTCGCCCACCCATGCTCTTTGATCTGTCACTGCTTCCTCCCCTACCTGGCTCTGTCCCACAGCCCCCGGGGAAGGCCCTCACGGGCCGCTCCGTGGGCCCCAGCTCCGCCCTGCCAGGTGACCCCTACAACTCGGCCGCGGGCGCCACTGACTTCGCAGAGATCAGCCCCTTGGCATCTAGCGACTCTGGGGAAGGCACCTCGGTGAGGGCCCCTGCGTGTCCCCCACGGTGTCCACAGTCTGGGAGGCTGCTTCCCCTCCCTTGCCCTGATCCTGGACAAAAATCAGCTCATCACCTCCCACCCACCAGGGCCCTCCTTGGCCAGCTGGGTAACCACACAAAGGAGAAAAAGCCGGCCACACGGTGGACACAGGCGTGTGCTCACACATGCAGGGGGCACCCCAGGCTTCCACCTCATTTCAGACTCCCCAGGCACTGGAGATAGTGCATCACCCCTGCCCTCCCTCACCTGCAGGCCAGCGCATGGGTGAGAGGGCTGCTAGACATGCACCTCCTTCTCTCTCCAAACCACACGTCCAGGGACCGTCCCCAGAGGGGAGAGCCCTAGTGTAGCCCACCCAGCCGCTAAGACCCCCCCCCGCCTCTGCCCTTCTCCGAGCAGGTCCCCATCTCCATCCCAGTGATGGGGGGCCTTTGGGACTGTCTCCCAGGCCTAGGACCATCTGGGGCCGGCACGCGGGGCCAGGGAGAGGTCTTCTAGCCTGAGTGCCATCTCTGTTTCCTGCCAGTTGGATGCAGATACCAGGAGCACCAAGGCTGGAGGGCCCGGGCCTGCAGCAGGGCCTGGGGAGGCCAGTCCAGGCTCTGGGGCGGGCACTGTGCTGCAGTTCTTCACCCGCCTGCGCCGCCATGCCAGCCTGGACGGGGCCAGCCCCTACTTCAAGGTCAAGAAGTGGAAGCTGGAGCCCAGCCATCGGGCCGCCAGTCTGGACACAAGAGGTAAGCTGCAGCACCTGGTGGAAAGCGGCCCCGTCGGGCTTGGTGGTGGCTGCCAGGGGCTGCCCTGCACAGCCAGGAGCAGGAGGTTGTGGCCCAGGGCTGCTTGAGGTTCTGTGGGTGGCGGGAGGGCTGTGTGTGCAGGCGGCCTGAGCCAGACCACCCCCCGAGCTCTCCCTTGTGCCGGTGGGCTTTGCATGCCCCCACTGCTCTGGGGTCACTGGGGCATCCAGGACAAGGTGGCAAAGTAGGGTTTTAGGGGGCCACCTGCTCACTGTGGAGCCCAGAGAGTGGGGCTTGCAGCTTGCATCCTCTCCAGGCCATGCTGGGCTCATCCTGATGCCTGGGGATACGAGTGGAAGGCGGGTTCTCCAGGGGTCCCTTCCTCGCCTGCTGGCCACAGCATCCAATGGCTGTGTGACCTTGGCCAAAGCCCTCTGTCTGTCTGGGCTTTGGCTTTCTCTGACACGAAGCAACAGAGTTGGACTGGGCCAGGGGTCAGCAAACATTTCCCATGAGGCCCTCGATGGTAGTGTTCATGGTGCTATGGTCAGACAGGCTGTCTCCACGCCTCAGTGCTGCCGTGGTGGCAAGGAAGCAGCCAGAGGCACTGTGTGAGGAATGCACGTGGCTTGCAGAAGCAGGTGGTGGGCGGATTCACCCTCTGGGCTGTATTGCATAGACCCCTGGACTAGTTAACAGCAGCCCTTCAATTCTGCAGGCTCCAGGTCACATGGGGTTCTGGAGACAGGGCTGCCTTATCTGGAGTCAAGGCAGGAGTGTGCACGGGAAGCAGAGGGGTCCGGTCTGTGGTGCTGGCAGCAGGCACCGTCCCCGCTCGGCAGGTTTAGCAGGGCTAGGGCAGCCTGGAGGGACCGGGACCCTGCTCTGCCCTGTGGAGGGGTGGTACTTCCTGCCATCAGGTGAGACTGGGACAGGGGACAAGTACAGTCCTCAGACAGTGGGAGACCCCGTGTTGGGGCCTGGCTCCAGCCAGCAGGATGGGGTGAGCTCTCCCAGCCCCCATCCCCAAGGTAGCTAGCAGCCAGGGAAGGGACAGCTGCCTCTGGCTGTGCAGTTCCCGCTGAGAGAATGCAGATCCGGAGATGAATGGGGCCATGATGGTGATTAGGGTCCAGTCTTTGCAGCACAGCCCAGAACCTGTTTGCTGAGTAACTGCCTCCCTGCCCTTGGGGCCTGCCCACTCCAGCTGGGGAGGCCGTGGGGCAGTCCCCCAGCACTCCCCAGGCCTGGATGGAGCTGCCAGGAAAGGGCACCTCTCTCCCTCTCCTCACTGGCCCTCACCACCCTGTATGTGACTCTCTCCCGCCTTCTGCACCTTGAGCCAGGCAGTGCCAGCCACCAGGTGTCTAAGACATGTCCTTATGAGTGGTCACAGGTCCAGCAGGGCTGCCTAGGGGCACTACCACTGCCTGAGGCCCTTCCACTCACTTCCTGGCCCTGCCCTCACCCCAGGCTCTCCGGTTCTAGCACTTCTGCCCTCCGTGTTTCGGTTTCACCTGTACTCCAGAATGTACCTACAGCCACTGTCCACACCCACCTAGCCCGGGGAGATGCCAGCCACGGTCTGGCCCAAATCAGGGCCCGCTTCTCTGTGCATGTGTGTGATAGAGCACAGGTGTGTGTAGGGGGTACAGGTGGGCTGTCGGGGGGTGGGGGCCACACACAGCCTGATGGCACATCCCCTGCACAGGTTCCCCCAAACGGCATCACTTCCAGCGGCAGCGGGCAGCCAGTGAGAGCATGGAGCAGGAGGAGGCGGGCGCCCCCCACGAGGACTTCATCCAGTACATCGCCCGGGCTGGTGACACTGTGGCCTTCCCGCCCCCCCGCCCCTTTCTGGCCAGCCCCACCAGCCCGCCCCCTGCTCTCGGCAGGTATTTTTCAGTAGATAGAGGTGCTAGGGGTGGACCTGTGGGCCCTTGCCCCGATTTGCCCCTCCCAGGCGGCTCAGGGAGCGCTCTCCAGACCCTGTGGACCCGGGCTCACCTGCCTCCAGCGGCAAGGCCCCTCCCAGAGGCTGACTCACTGGGGCCACCTCTCCAGCATGGACCAGAGGAGGGATGCGGGGAGAGACTGGGTAAGGGTAGGGGGGTATGTGGGGCCCTGCCGCCGATGGCCGCAGGCAGTAACACCTCGGGGTACCTGCCTGGGCTGGTACTGCCACTTCCTGGTGGAGCCCGAGAGCTGAAGGGTTCTGCTGTGGTCCCAGGCCCTCTCCCACCCCTCATGCTCCCGAGGGCTGGGCAGTCCCTTTCCAGAAGCTGCTATGACCACTCTGGCCAGCAGCGCCCCTCCTCCAACCCAAGGTAATTTTCCTGAAGCCCGGGGCCCAGTCAGTAGGATTGGAATGAGGAATGGGACATGGGGCTGAGGCAGAGCAGGGTTCCTGGGCAGCCCTGGTCTGGGGAGTGACCCTCCCGTCTGTGCATTCTCCTGCTGGTTATTCAGGATGGGTGGGCAGAGAACACTAGCTAGCCTGCAACAGGGGCTGAGCTGGACTCAACCGGGTCCACTGGGAGGGTGGCAAAAGGTGACTCCGGGGAGAAGCGTGTGGACCCGTCCTGGGGGCTTCCCGGGGAGGGGCCCCCCCGTCTGCAGTACAGCCTGGAAGCACCCAGGTTGAAAAGCAAACACCAGAGCTCAGCGTCAACGCAAGACCCATCCCCTGCAAAACACACCGACCCATTTTAAAGCTCTGACCTTCCAGGGTCTGCCCGAGTCCCAGGTCCCGCCCGCGGCCACCCTCCCTGATCCAGAGGCGGGGTGGCCGGCCACGGAGGGGGCGCCGGGCTCGGTGGGGTTCTGACGGCGCGGCCTGGCTTGCAGGCTAGAGGCGGCCGAGGCAGCGGGAGGAGGGAGCCCCGAGTCCCCCGTGGAGCGCGGCGCGGGCAGCGCGGGGCCTGAGCAGCAGCCGCCGCCGCCCCCGGAGCTGGATGCCGAGCGGGATGCCGGCCCCGAGCAAGCCCAGACCAGCTACCGCGACCTGTGGAGCCTGCGCGCCTCGCTCGAGCTGCATGCGGCCGCCTCGGACCACAGCAGCAGCGGCAACGACCGCGACTCGGTGCGGAGCGGCGACAGCTCGGGCTCGGGCTCCGGGGGCGCGGCGCCCGCCTTCCCGCCGCCCTCCCCGCCCGCGCCTCGACCCAAGGACGGCGAGGCGCGCCGGCTGCTGCAGATGGACAGCGGCTACGCCAGCATCGAGGGCCGCGGCGCCGGCGACGACACGGAGCCGCCCGCCGCGCCCGCCCTGCCCCGCAGCCCGCGCGCCTGGCCTCGCCGTCCGCGCCGCGACTACAGCATCGACGAGAAGACGGACGCGCTGTTCCACGAGTTCCTGCGCCACGACCCGCACTTCGACGACACGCCGGCCGCCGCGCGCCACCGCGCACGCGCGCACCCGCACGCCCGCAAGCAGTGGCAGCGCGGCCGGCAGCACAGCGACCCCGGTGCCCGTGCCGTGCCGCCCCCTGCCCCGCCCGCCAGCGCCCCCCGCCCCGTGCGCGCGCCCCTGCGCCGCGGCGACAGCGTGGACGGCCCGCCCGACGGCCGCACCCTGGGCGGCGCCGGCGACGACGCCGCCATCCCGGTCATCGAGGAGGAGCCGGGCGGCGGGGGCTGCCCCGGATCGGGCCTGTGCGTCGCGCCCCCTGGGGCGCTGCTGGACAAGCTGGCGGCCGGCCTTGACGAGAGACTCTTTCCGCCGCGCCTCGCCGAGCCCGTCGTGGCGGCTCCCGCCTTGGTCGCCGCCGCCCCCACGTCCCCGGACCACAGCCCGGCCTAAGTCCCGCGTCCTGGGCCCATCTCTCTGGCAGCTTCTCCGGCGCCGCACGGGGCCTCGGCGGCGGGAGAGATGTCGGGGCGCGACGCCCCGAGGCGCATGCGCTGGGACCGCGGGCCCTTCGCGCACGCGCGGGGCGACGGAGGCGCGCTCGCCGCTTCAGGGCGCATGCGCAGGGCCCCGGCCGCGCTCGTGCCGTCGAAGTGCGCACGCGCACCGTTCTCTCTGGCGCTTGCCTGGCGTCGCGAGGCGCGGGGCGCGGAGACCCCGGCGGGGCGGGAAGGAAGGGGCGTGAGCGGCTCTCAGCTTCGGGCTCCTGAGGACCACGTCCAGATACCCTCAGTCCCGGCCGGGGCGGCCCCGATGGAGCCGCCGGGTGCCGAACGCGTGTGCGAGCTCGCCCTGGCTGGGGACGCGGGTCGCGGAGGGTCGCAGCCAGTACGCTGGCCGGGACCGGGAGGCGCCTCAACGCCGTGACCGCCGACCCGAGACCGTTTACCTCACCGCGGCGTGTGCTGGCGGCAGCCCGCGCCCCCTCCGAGCAATAACCGCGCCGCCGCCGGCCCTCCCGCGCCCCGAGTCCCCGCTGCCCTCCGCATGTGAACGGCGTCCGCCCCGCCGCCCTAGCCGTGTAGAGACGCGAACGAAACCCACACGGCCAGGTCCAAGCTCCCCAAGCTTTATTTATTGCCAAATGTGGGCGGCGGTGCCTTGCGCCCCGCCGCGTCCGCACGGTCCCACGATGGCGCCTCCCGTTGTTTTCCGGTTGACGATAAACAGCCACCGCCTACTCCTGCGTGCTCCGTTTTGTCTGGGGTCCCGAGGGCGCAGTGGCCTTGGCGGGAGGGCAGGGTCCTGCCCCGAGGCCGAAGCAGGGTGACCGGAGCCCGCCCCACAGCCCCCGCCACCCGGTAGCTCCCAAACACCCCTCACGGCCACAGCTCAAATCCACCTTTTATTTTTTCTTAAAAAAAAAAGAAAAGAAAAATGGAACCAACCAAACAACAAAACGGAGGCGGCGCTGCATGCATGGTCTGCGGGGCTCAGGCCGCGACGGGGCCGGTCGTCTCCGCGTAAAGTGCGTCGGGGCCGCCTCCCTCCCCTCACCCGCCCGGGGCCACCGAGTCCGCCCGCTGCGGGCCCTGCCGGGCGGCGCACACAGCTGCGCCCGGTCCCTGCTGTCCTGTCCGGCCCTGCAGGGGGCTCCTGAGGTCCTGGGGCGCGGTCGGCACAGAGGCACGGCGGCCGCCTCTCCGGGAGGGCGGGACCGACGGGAAGACGGAGCAGGGCCTGGCGCGGGCACCTGGACACGGACTGCAGGGAGGAAGGACAGAGGTCAGCCCGGGCACCGGTTCCCCGCTTCCCATGGACCCCTCGCAGGATGGAGAAACTGCGGTGCAGTCATGGTGGCTACTGGACTCCTGGGGGGACAGCGGGGGAGGCCAGAGAAGGCCACCCCTGGGGTACACTAAGTGCGGCCTCCCCAGAAGGCAATTTCCCACCAGGCCTGGCGGGCTCTGATGCCGGCAGATGGGCTGTGGGCACCCATTTGGGAGACAGACATGTGACTCAGGCAGTGGCCCCCTAAACCTGCCGGACGGACTGTGGCAGGGCAGAGGAGCTTCAGCCTCAGGTCCCCATCCACCCTCCATCCTCAGCAGGCGACAGGGTCTCCCACTCTGGGCTGGGGCCGGGAGAGGGGCAGACACACAGGGAGAGTTAAGGCAGCACCTGACTGGGGCAGCCTGGCAGGACCATGGAAGCTGCAGCCCCTCCCCACCACCCACCACCACTCATACCCCAAAAGCCTCCGGGCTGAGCCCAGCGTAAGCCTTTCCTAGGAGCATCCTGGGCATGGGTAGGAGGCACCAGACCCAGGGAAGGGTCCTCTGAATGCACCCAGTCTGAGAGGTGGCTGTGAGGATGGCATGACCCCCTCAGAGCCCAGCCATACATAGGCGTCTGTGACCAACACACAGGCCAGAGACCAGGCCCTGAGACGCCAGTCTCAGTGGGGACTGCTATCTGGACAAGCCACCCAAAGGCCACATGGCATCCAGGTGCATCCTCGAGTGTGACAGTCACCATGACTGCCACAGGCTATGCATCCACGCAGTGTCCCCACACAACCACCCGGGCCCCGCCGTGCCCCACCTGCAGGTGGCCACCCTCACTGCTGCTTGCAGGCCGACAGCCGGCGGATCTTGCTGCTGGCCGAGCAGGCCTTGCGGGCGGGGTTGGGGGCCCTGCCCTCCGCCTTGGATTTGGTGCTCAGCTGCGCCGTCTCCGTGCCGTTCATGCACACGGCTTTGGGCCGGCCCCGGCTCTGTCCGTTCTGACTGGCCTCCTCTTCTGGGACCTGTCCTGGGAGGGAGACAGCAAGTGTGGCCTGAGTCAGGGGCCGACCCCCTAGAGCCGCAGGGGCCTGGCTGGTCCCAGTACAGGGATGCCCTTGCAGCTGTGACCCAGGCCATGCCCAACCCTGGTCAGGCCCAGGTGTCCCCAACCTGAAATGCTGCCCCAGTAGCTCTGGGAGGCCCCCCCCACCTGGGACTGGACCTCCCACAGATGGCCCAGGCAGGAGGGGCCCCCACCCCATCTGCTGCACCTGCCATGGCCCCAGGTCAGACCCCACCCAGGTACTACCTGCAGAGACCTCCTGAGGAGGAGGCAAGCTGAGGGGGCAGGACCCTCCTGTGTCCCCCGGCCCATGAACATGGCTCTAAAGGCACAGGGGCCGCCACAAGCTCATCTGTGAGACACAAGAGGGCCACGCTCGGGCCGGCATTCGAGACGCCAGTACAGCCATGCGAGGAGCAGAGCTCAGCCTGCCGGGGCCCCCAGCCACCCCCAGTCCCTGCCAGCCACCAACCGTCACCAGCACTCTGGTGGAACCCACGGGCCTGGTGCTGGCCACCCTGGCCAGGTGGACACTGTCCTCACAAGGGGGTGGGGCAACTGCGGGAGCAGCCCACGTGCCATCCCCGCCAGGAGCCGTGATGGTCGGCAAGGACTCCGCCAACACACTGGGTGCCAAGCCGCCCCCAGACCCTCCCGGGCGGTCAGTGCTCATGAGCCCAGTGCAGAGCCCAGCTCCGAGAAGGGGCCAGTGGCTGACTCAGCAGCTTGCAGAACTTGCTACATACTGGCCCTGTGTGCACAGGAAGTTGCTGGCTTTCAAAAGGCACCTTGGTGAGGAGGCCCAACTGCACCCCCAAGTCTGAGCTTGTGCCCACCCTGGCTCTGCTGGGGCAGACCCTGCGCCCACTCCCATGGGCATGCCATGGTAGACAAGGCGCCCCAGCCCTGCATCAGTGGGCAGAGCTGCCACCAGGCCCCTGCCCCCACAAGGCACTGGGGCCATCAGTCCCTCGTTCCACCCTATACCCGTCTGCACTGGGCCAGGACCTAGCCCGAGGCCCCTCGCCGGCTCTGGCTGTTGGCAGCAGGACGTCCACAGTGAGTAAGGGCGGACGAGGCCACAGCGGAGCCACGTGGGGGACAAGGCAGCAGCCCAGGCTGAGTGCGCAGGACGGTCTGACTCGAGGGCGGCTAGGCTGTCCTGCCCCCGATGCAAGGGGCCCTGCAGGTGGGGGATGTGGCTCCCACTGAAGTCTCAGGCTGAGCCTGTCCCGAGCATCTCAGCAGTGGGAGGGGTATCCACCCGAGTACCCAGTACTGAGTACCGAGGCCTCAGCTATGCTGCACGGTCCCTGCAGCCCCTGCTGCTGGGTACTCCTTCCTACCACCCACAGTGGGCTCAGCAGGGTCACGAAAAAGGTGGCCCAGTCCCTGCCTTCCTCCCTGGCGCCTTACCCCAGGGTAGCCCAGACTCCCACAAGCCTAAGGCACCCCAGGGGGAAGCGAGTGCTGGGTCCTGGCCTGCAGGAGCGGCTGCAGGGTCAGCATGTGGTCCATGTCCCAGCAGAGGCTCTGGCCCTGCCCTAACTGACCCTCCTCACTGGCATCTGCCTGACTGCCAGGCTCGGGGCCCCAGTGCTCTGAAAGGCAGAAGGCCCTGGGCTTGGGGTCAAATTGCTGCCAGGCCCATGGATGGGCACCATGAGGGGACCCCACCTCCCAGGACATCCGGTGACCAGGGTGCCCAGCAGCACCTCCAATCCCAACAGACCCAACAGCCGCGGTGCTGCAGCTACAGAAGCCCAGAAGGCGACACCCTGTGCCCCCAGGGGCCCCCACACACTGTGCCCTCCTGGGAACCCCCACACAGTAGGCCCTCCCAGGGGCCCCGACGTACACTGCACCCTCCAGGACTAGCTACTGAGCTGAGCCTAGGGGTTTGCTGAGGGGCCCTGGGACGCTGCGGGAGCTAATGGGGGGCTCCCTGCAGGGTGAGGGTGAAGGCAGATACCAGGGCCGACTGAGGGGCCCCCACTATTCTGGGACCCCCTCGCCGGGAGATGGACCCTGTGCACTGGGTGCTCACATCCTAACCTGCCTGGCACACTCGCCTTCTCAGGCCGGACGCTGCCCAGCACTTCCCGCTGCAGTAGTAAAAGATAAACCCTCCCCCACTCCAGCCCAGGCGCAGCAACATCCACCCGCAGACACATGCAAAGCGCTTTATGACACGGCCCAGGCCTGGGCAGCACAGAGCCGAGCCGGGAGCGTGGCAGGGAGGGGCTGGCTGCCAATGCGGCCGTCCTAGGCTAAGGCCCTGAGCTCCTCCTCAGGCACGACTGTGGCGCCTGCCGCGAGGCAGCCTCTCCTGAAAGGTCTGAGCCCTCGCTCTTCTGCAGGCCGCGCTCCGCTCTAAGCCCTGCCTCAGACGCCTCCTCGCCACCTGGGGAAGAAGGGCGGCCAGCGTCAGGCCCGGTGGGCGGGCCTTGGGGACGGTGGGAGGGAGGGCCACTGGACCCTCTCTCATGCCAGCTAAGGGGCCACCCTGCACCCTGACTCTGACCTACCCTCCCCTGACCACAGGGCTCCCCCGCCTGCTCCTGCTGGAACTCAGGCTGAGGCCAGTGGGCAGTGCCTGGCTGGGCAGCACTGGGGGAGAAGCCTGAGGGACTCTCCCAGCCAGACAGGCCTTGGCCAGTGCCCCCGCCACCCCTACACTTTTCAGCCACGTCACAGCAGCCCCCAGGGCGGAGGCAGCCTGCAGGTGGGCTGGAGGCTTTGGGGACATGGATTGGCCACCAGAGGGCAGAACCTGCCCTCACCGCAGACAGGCAGGCTCCCTGCTCCAGTGGGACTCACCGGGCACCGTGAAGTCCTGAGTGTAGATGATGTCGTCCTCGATATCGAAGAGGTCCTCGTCCTCGTCGGCACCGTGCAGGTCTTCCAGGTACGGCACCACGGTCATGCTGCGCCACCGGTCCTTGGTGTCCGGGCTCGGCGGGATGGGCACCGGCGCCTCAGCTGGTGGGTGTTTCTTCCGGAACCAGCTGCGAATGCCCAGAAGCAATGGCACCTGTCAGGCTGGGAAAGGGCAGTCCAGCTGCCCAACCCTGCTCCTCGGAGCTGGGACCAGGCAACGCAAGGGGTGGCCGTGACCACAGCAGCTCAGCTATGCCCTCCTGGAGCAGCCAGGCTGCCAGGGTCTCAGGCCACAGCCCTGACCTCACTCCAAACCTCACAGATGTCCCCTCCACCCCAAGGCCTGAACCCCCTGCCCAGTTGCAGCCTCAGACCTGTCTCTTGGGTGGCATTCAGAAGCCAGGGCACCCACCAGATGGACGTCAGCAAAGGCCAGAAGGGAATCCAGAGACAAGCACATCCAGCCCAGGAGACTGTCGGACGGCAGCCCCAGCCCCTACCAGGCTCCCAGCTGCCCAAGCTGCCCAGAGATCCCCGAGGCACAATCAGCACCAGTGTCTCAAGGGTCCAAACACCCCCACTCCAGGAGCGGGACCTGTTGGGTGGCTGAGGAGCTCTGAGGGGCTTTAGCAGAAGGTTCAAGGACCCCCAGGGGCTGGTGCAGAGGAGCGGAGCCCAGAAGGTGAAGGAGGTGGCACTGCCCTGCTGACCCCACCCACTGCCCTGTCTTCCCTGTGGTGGAGCTGGGGGCCCTGGGCTGGATGCCAGCCAGACCCTTCCGCTGGGAGCCCCGGGAGAAAGGAAAAGGGAGACTCTCCAAGTGGCCGGGGCCGGCTGTGCCTTTCCTAGCCCAACTCCAGGCCTGGGGCAGGGATGGACGCATGACCTCATTCAGACCCCAGCGCAGACAAGGCCTGTCTGGCCAGCAAGGGGGCACTGCCCGGACACCCCACTCGGGCCCTGAGAACTGTGAGCACTGTACGTGCTCCTGCCCTAGGCCCAGCACTCCCACCACACCCCCGCTCCGGCACCTACTCAAGCAGCTGCCCGCGTGGCCAGCTTCCCTGTGGCCTTGGCCCCACTCTCCCCAGGAGCCGCTCACCTGTGCTGCCGAATCTGCCGTATGGAGAACCTCTTGGCCGGCTCATACTCAAGCATCCCTGAGGAGAGGCAGATGAGGAGCCAGGCAGAGCCAGGCAGCTCCAGGCACAGGACTGAAACCCCGCCAACCGTCCCCACCTGCCCAGCCTCTGCTGTCAAGCCGTGGGTGACGCCTGGATGCTCCCAAGGAGGGCCCCGCGAATAGGTGGCCTCCCTGACAGAGGCCACTCCGGGGGACAGGCTGGGGACAGCCTGTGCGTGGCTGGCAAGGCGACAGGGCTGGGCTAGACAGCCAGAGCGGCTCCGTTCTCCCGGGGCCACTGCGTGATGGATGGGCGACCAGTGCCACCTGCTGCCACTTGCAGGAAGTGCAGCAGGGTGAGCCTGGCGGACCCTGCAGGCCGGACAGCTCGCAGGCCGGACAGCTCACAGGCCCAGGTGCGGGGAAGAGCAAGGCAGCACTGCCTTCAGGGTTGGGAGTTCAGAGGGGGAACAAAAGGCCCAAAGGAAGGGTGAAGATGAGTGATGGGCGGGGGGGACGGGGAGGACCTTTGGGGAGGCAGGCCTCTCAAATCAGTCCTCTCAATGCCCTACTAGGGTCCCCGGGGCCAGCAGCCACCCACCTGACACCCCTAGCTTGCATTTCTGCACAAAATCCCCTCTTCCCTGGGGCTGTGGGCAGAGGGACGAGGCTCCCACCTTTCAGCAGGTCGGAGAGCGGGGGGCCACAGTCGCCTGGGATCGCGTAGCTCCCCTTCCCGATGTTCTCAAACAGCTTATAGATGTTGTCCCCTTCAAAGGGGTACAGGCCCGTGGTGATGTTGTAGCTTCATTTCAAGGGCAAGGAAGAGGGGCGTGGTCAGCCACGGTGGTCCATGCCCTGGGAGTCCCAGCTGCCCCAGGGACGCAGCCCTCGTGTGGCTGCCGGAGCGCAGGCCCTGCGACCTGGGGGACGCCTCTGTCGCCGCCGCCTGCCACTAGCAGAGGCCGCAGGGCAGGAGGGTAGTGTCCTCTGGATCCACCTGGGGAAGGGGCCTGAAGCCACTGTCGCCCACCTGGCTTCCCTGTGGGGCTCTGGGAGGAGGGTGGGCTGTGCCACTGTGAAGACACCCGACACACCAGACCGCACCTCCCATGGTGAAACACCACGCGCTCTGGGAGTCACAGCTCCATCACGTGAGCACCCCCGCGGCTGTGGCCGGCAAGGGTCTGGGCTGATGGCCGTGCCCTGCGCCTGCCCAAGACACAGAGGCCCCTCCGAGCTGTGTGTGTGGCGAGTGCTGGGGCAGCCGGGGCACTTACAGGGTGACCCCAGCCGACCAGATGTCCACCTTGAAGCCGGAGAAGGTATCCAGGCCGTTGGCAATCTCGGGGGGCTGGAACGCCGGGGAGCCCTGGCTGGTCCGGCAGGTGTCGTCTGCCGCAAACGGGTGCAGTGCCTGTGGAGATGCCGTGCGGCCCTCAGAGACCGCCCGGGAGAGGGTGCCCCAGGGCCCCCCCAGCACGTGCCTACCTCGGCCACGCCCAGGTCGGAGATCTTAAGGGTGCCACCAGTGGTCAGCAGGAGGTTCCCCGGCTTGATGTCTTTGTGCACGATGCCCTGGCTGTGCAGGTACTCCAGGCCGTCGATCAGCTGGCAGAAGTACCTGAGGGCAGCACAGCACACACCTGTCTCAGGGCCACGGCCACCCCGCCCGTCACAGGCTCTCCTCTGCAGCCACCTGGGAGCCTCCCAAACACCACAGGCACAGCTGGGGAGTCACAGGGGTCCAGGCACACAGGACAGCGGAAAGGCTGGGTCCAGCAGGGAGCCACGCCTGCGCTGGCAGAGACCGCCCTTGTCAGGCGGAGCCACATCTGGCAGGGCCCCAGCTGTCCACAGGTCTCACTTCCCCGTGGGCCACAGGCCGGCCGCACCCCAAAACCTTGCCTGTGGATGCCACAAACGGGGGCCCCCAAAACTGATTTTTGGTTTTTTTTTAAGCCACATCCTCTGCTCAGATTTTTTTTTTCTTGAAAACTGTTTTCAAAAAACTTGGGGCGCCAGGCATGGTGGCTCACACCTGTAATCCCAGCACCTTGGGAGGCCAAGGCAGGTGGATCACAGGGTCAGGAGTTCAAGACCAGCCTGGCCAAGATGATGAAACCCATCTCTACTGAAAATACAAAAATTAGCAGGGCATGGTGGTGGGCGCCTGTAATTCCAGCTACTCAGGAGGCTGAGGCAGGAGAATCACTTGAACTCGGGAGGCGGAGGTTGCAGTTAGCTGAGATCGCGCCACTGCGCTCCAGCTTGGGTGACAGAGCGAGACTCTGTCTCAAAAAAAAAAAAAAAACAAAAAAGCTTGGGCCTTCATGGCAATGAAGATCAGGACAAGCAGTGTGAGCACACGGAAAGGAACCGGCCCCCCAGCCCCAGCCCACACGCACCCATGGGCCTGGCACAGCGGGAAGCGCTTCTCGGGCACGCTGTCCAGCATCTCCTGCATGCCACACACGCAGTACTCCATCACCATATACGTGTGGCGCTAAGGATACAGCTTAGGGGCAGCCCCACCCACAGGCCCGAGAGCACAGGACCACAGAAGGGGCTCTGGAGGCACCCTCCGCACCCACCCTGCCACTCCCTGGGGCCACAGCCCGCCCTGCCCTGGGCCACACCTCTACAAAGGTCCAGGGCCCTGGAGTCCCCGGAGGAAGCCGGAGAAGGTGTGAAGGACAGGGCTCTCGGGGCAGTGTTCCTGCAGGTCTCACTTCCCCCACCCCGCCCACGGGCAGGGGACAAAGGCCTCCCGGACGCCCCCACAAGCAGGCTCGGGTCCACGCAGGACAGGCCCAGGCTCTTGGCCTTGCGGCTCTGGGCACACAGCCCCAGCCTCAGGACCACTTCTAGCTCTTGCTTTGGGCACAGGGCCCCAGGAAGGACAGTCCCCACTGGGGGCATCTACAGATGGCACGAGGACACACCTGGCCATGACCAAAATGGCCCACAACACTCAGCCTGTGTGGGCTGTCTCAGACAAGCCCTGGCTGCACCCCTGGTTAGCCTGGGAGATTATGAGAAAAATGGGTCTTGACACCTCCATGGCCCCATGACACAGGGGCTGGGGTTCAGGTCCCCTTTAAGAAAGCTGCTTAGCCGTTGCCACAATGGCTGACCTCCGGGGAACCAGGGAAGGCCATTGCCCTCGTGTGCCAGTCTCCTTCAAGGAGACATGACGGGGCACAGGCCTTAGGGCAGGCAGACCCAGGGCCCAGCCCCTCCCACAGAGGCCCCGCAGCTCGACGCTGGGAAGGATATATTTTCTGCTTCTCTTCGTTGTATAACACATCCACCAGCTGGATGACGTTTTTGTGCCGTAACCTCCTCAGCAGTTGAATTTCCCTGGGACAGAGAGGATAAAGGTGTGTCAGCCGCTCCCCCGATGTCAGTGACGATGACCCGAATCCCTGGAGTCAGCCTCCCCATCTCCCCACGGAGGTGGCACGCCTGGCTCCCTTCCCTGGAGAGAAGCTATGGGTTCACAGTGCTGGGGCAGGGCCCTGCAGGGGCCACACATCCAGGCTCCGGGTGGCAGGGGAAGGGAACACGGCGCCCTGCAGTCTGTCACCAGCCGGTGAGGACACTCTTAATTCAGCTTTGTAACTCGTCACGGTTGTGCTTTCTAGAAACAAGCCTACTGCGACAGTAGCACAGATGGAGCCCAGGCTATGGCAGGAAACAGGGTGACTTGGGGCCCTGACGACGGCTCCGTCACACAGTATGGTCCCATGCTGCCAAGGGCTCCCAACTGCTCTGAGGGTCCCAGGCCTTGGAGGGTGGGCCGCAGGTGAGCTGAAAAGATGGCCCACAGGAACGGGCACCCGGAGAAGGAGAAGCCAGCCGCTGAAGCCATCGCAGGGTCTGCCACGGCCACCCGCCTGTCACAAGGGTTGGTGTCCAGTGCCCAGGGCCCAGCAGGCCAGAAGGCACTGCCCCCTCTGCAGCTGCTGCCCTGCTGCGGACATCTCATTTCTCCAAAGTGACCCTGCCAGGCACGGTGGCTCACGCCTGTCATCCCAGCACTTTGGGAGGCCGAGGGTGGTGGATCACCTGGGGTCAAGAGATGAAGACCATCCTGGACAACATGTATTGTACTACGAATACAAAAATTAGCTGGGTGGTGGTGCATGCCTACAGTCCCAGCTACTCGGCAGGCTGAGGCAGGAGAATCGCTTGAACCTGGCTAATTTTTGTTTTTGTTTTTTGAGACGGAGTCATGCTCTATTGCCAGGCTGGAGTGCAGTGGCACGATCTCAGCTCACTGCAACTTCCGCCTCCTGGGTTCAAGCGATTCTCCTGCCTCAGCCTGCTGAGTAGCTGGGACCACAGGCATGGGCCATCATGTCCAGCTAAGTTTTGTGTTTTTAGCAGAGATGGGGTTTCACCATGTTGGCCACAATAGTCTTGATCTCTTGACCTCGTGATCCACCCGCCTCAGCCTCCCGAAGTGCTGGGATGGGCCACCTCGCCCAGTCGACAGGATCCCATTCGATGAAACGTCCAGGACAGGCCAATGCAGGAAGTGGATTCAGAGTGGCTGCGGCTGGTGGAGGGGACGGAGAGTGACACAATGGGAATGGGCTTGTTTCTAAGGTGACAGAATGTTCTGGAATTAAGTGGCGGTTGCACAACCGCGTGCATGTACGCGATGCCAATGAACCGTACACTGTGAGTGACCGAGCTGTAGGCGTGCAAACTGTTTCTCCATCGTTTTTTTAAAATCCTTCACAGGAAGCGCAAGCAGGTAGCATAAAAAATGGCTGGTGGGGGGCGGGCGTGGTCGGGGGGGGCGGGCACGGTGGCTCTCGCTTGTAATCCCAGCACTTTGGGAGGCTGAGGTGGGAAGATCACCCAGGGTCAGGAGTTTGAGCCCAGCCTACCCAACATGGTGAAACCGCCTCTCTACTAAAAACACGGCAGTTAGCCGGGCACGGTGGTGCATACTTGCCATCCCGGCTACGGAGGAGGCTGAGGCACAAGAATCGCTTGAACCCTGGAGGCGGAAGTTGCAGTGAGCCGAGATTGCACCACTGCACTCCAGCCTGGGCAACAGAATGAGACGCCATCTCCAAAAAAAAATAGCTGGGGTGACAGCGGTGTCCCATCATGCAGCCTGCCCCACCCCTGCCCGGGACTCCATGAAAGGGGATGGCAGAGATATCCCATCCCGCAGCCTGCCCGGCCCCTGCCCGGGGCCGCCTGCTGCTGGAAGCCTCCGCTCACCACTCCTTTCCACCGCATTAAGAATCCCAAGGCTCTGACACTGCTCACCGCCCTCAGTGCAATCACAGAAGGCCAAGAGCAGGGCTCTGCCAGGGCTGCAGGCTGTGCCGGAGCTGGGCCTGGACAAGGGGCCACCAGCTTCGGGAGCAGCTGGGAGAGCAGGAGGAAGAGAAAGGAAGCTGGGTGACAGGACAGCGGCACAGAGAGGCGCCAGGGAGTGACTGCCTCCGGCCCCTGGCTGCGCCCAGCGCCCAGCGCCCTGCCCTGGGGAGCGTCCCCACTCCCCACCGGTTGTAGCGGGCCTGGTCTTCTCGCCGGGAAGCCCTGCATTTCCATTCTCTCCGGGCTATGTGGGGGTGGCACCAATTCCCAGCAAGGCCCGGCAAGGCTATTTATAGAATTGGCCGGGGCCTGTGTCCACAGCCTGGCAGGCGCCCAGGGCACTGAGGGGGACGCTGAGGGCCAGGCTGGGCTCAGCAAAGGCTCCGGGGCCCAGTGCCCTCCTGCCTGCCAGGCTGCTCAGGAGATCTCGGGGTGGGCCAGAGAGGCCCGGTTCAGCCCCAGTTCTCCCTGTCCCCCAGGAATCTGTGTGGCCCTAACCTCCCCAGCTTATGAGGGTCACAGCCCATTCCTGGGAGCCAAGACTTGCCTTCTGTTCAGAGGAGACACAGTGGTGGTGGGTGGGAGGGTGCTGTTTTCAGACCGGGACCAGCCTGAGCTCCCACCAGGCCAGTCCAGGGCCCTCCCCAGTGTCGGGGATAAGCCACTTGATCTTAGGGGGCCACTACCTCAGGGACACCAGAGCCAAAGGAGGCTGCCACTGGCCAGCAGAGGCCGGATGCTCGGATACAGGCCCTGAGAGCCTGACGCTCGGCCATGAGGCAAAGACGCCCCTCCCTTGGCAGAAGCAGGCTACATGCGGCGAGGGTGGCCCAGGACACCCTCTTCCAGCCTCCTCAGTGTGGCCGGGAGAGCCATGGGGCCCTCAGGGGCAACACCACTCTCATCCACCTCCTGTTGCCCGTGCAGGGACCACTCCACAGCCACCCAGGCTCCAGTGCGGTCCTAACCCCAAGGAGGGGCAGCAAGGCGAGGGGCTCAACCTCAGAGTCTTCTGGGGGCCCCTTAGGGGCTGCATGGCCTAACCAAATGCACATGAGGATAGGGGACTCAGTCCTGGAAACCTCCCTGCACTGATGAGGGCGGGGGACTCCGTCCTGGAAACTTCCCTGCGCCAGCCACCAGCTGCTGACACCATGTCTTCCCCACGAGCCCTCACTCTACAGGTGGGGAAACAGGAACAAGAGGAACCTGCCCACACCGAAGGTGCCAGCCCCTCCCACCGCCCTGCCCCTGCTTCCCCTCCACAGGGACAATGCAGAGCAACCGAAACAAGGAACAGCCCAGCGTTCCTGAGCAGGGGGGCATAGACCAAGGGACACTGGCTTGCCTATTTAACTAAAAGGGACCAAGACATCCTGCGCAGGCACGTGAGTCCCCTGATTTATGCCAGGGGAGGAGCGGGGTGGAGCACCCTCTGCCTGCTGGCAGTCACCTCTGGGATGCTGGGGCGCATCAGCGTCTCTACATCGCCAGGCTTCCTCTGACGTCTCCAACCAGATAAAGAGTAGAACATGAACAAGAGATGCAGGGAACACTAAGAGCTCGGCGAGAGGGAAGCCCGGCTATTAGGGCATTGCCAGTCACTCCCAGGTACCACGTTAGGAACCCACTGGGCTTGCCCAGGCAGCGTGGACTGTTTCGCTGACTTGTTGATTAGCCATACAGGAAACAGGAAGGAGAGTCATAAACGCCACTCAAGCTCACAGAGGGATGGGGATAGGAGCCTCCGTCAGCCTAGAGACAGATCACACAGGGAAGAGATGGCCCGGCCTCCTGAGGCTCAGAGCAGGACTGGGAGGCACGTGGAGACCCAGGAACTCCCATCTCCAGATCGCATGCCCCAGTCCCTGCAGACGTGGCTTAAACAAGGCCCTCACGAGGTATTCGAGGGAGACGCCGGCTGAGTGCACGGGCACCGGAGCAGCCACGGTCCACAGGCAGAGGTGGAGGCAGCCCGAGTGTCCACCCACAGATGAGTGGTCAAACACAGCGCGGCCCTCCACGCATTGGAACGTGACACAGCTGTGAACAGCAGCAGGGCTCGGACCCAGGCCACAGCGCAGATGCACCTTGAGGATGGCACCCTCCGTGAGACACGCCGGACACAAAATGCCACACGGTGTGTGACTCCATTTATGTGAAACGTCTAGGACAGGCCCATCTAGAGACAGCAAAGGAATGCGCGGGTGTCAGGACTGGGGAGGGAATGGGGAGTGACGGCTCATGGAGAAGGGGCTTTCCACTGCGGTAATGAGAATGTTCTGGAAGTTGACAGAGGTGATGGCTGTGCAACTGTCACCGTACTATATGTCACTGAATTACACCCTTTAAAACTGTAAACTTGGCCAGGCACAGTAGCTCACACCTGTCATGCCAGCACTTTAAGACGCCAAGGTGGGCAGATCACAAGGCCTGGCCAATACGGTGAAACCCCACCTCTACTAAAAGGACAAAAACCAGCGGGGCATGTTGGCGGGCGCCTCTAATCCCAGCTACTCAGGAGGCTGAGGCAGGAGAATCGCTTGAACCTGGGAGGCGGAGGTTGCAGTGAACCAAGATTGGCCATTGCGCTCCAGCCTGGGCGACAGAGCAAAACTCCGTCTCAAAAAATTAACAGGCCGGGTGTGGTGGCTCCCGCCTGTAATGCCAGCACTTTGGGAGGCCAAGGTGAGTGGATCATGAGGTCAGGAGTTCAAGACCAGCCTGGCAAACATGGTGAAACCACACATCTACTAAAAACACAAAAATTAGCTGAGCATGGTGGCGCGTGCCTGTAATCCCAGCTACTTGGGAGGCTGAAGCAGGAGAATTGCTTGAACTGGGTCCCGGGAGGCAGAAGATACAGTGAGCCGAGATCTCGCCACCATACTCTAGAGCCTGGGTGACAGAGCAAGACTCCGTCTCAAAAAAAGAAAAATCATCATAACAACAAAAAGGTGAAATTTTTTTTTTGAGATGGAGTCTTGCTCTGTCACGCAGGCTGGAGTGCAATGGCTTAATCTCAGCTCACTGCAATCTCCACCTCCCAGGTTCAAGTGACTCTCCTGCCTCAGCCTCCCGAGTAGCTGGGATTACAGACGCCCGCCACCATGCCCAGCTTATTTTTGTATTTTTAGTAGAGACGGGGTTTTACCATATTTGTCAGGCTGGTCTCAAACTCCTAACCTCAGGCGATACATCCACCTTGGTCTACCAATGTGCTGGGATTACAGGCGTGAGCCACCACGCCCAGCCAAGGTGAACTTTATGATATGTGAATTACATGCCAATAAAACTGCTGGCAGGTTGCAGTGGCTCATGCCTGTAATTCCAGCACTTTGGGAGGCCAAGGCAGGTGGATAGCTTGAGTCTAGGAGTTTGAGACGAGCCTGGACAACAGGGCGAAACCCCATCTCTACAAAAAATTAGCCAGGCATCGTAGCGAACGCCTGTAGTCCCAGCTACTCTGAGGGTAGGAGGATCACCTGAGCCCAGTGCTCTCCAGCCTGGCTGATACAGTGAGACCCGGTCACCAAAGAAAATCGAGTCCAGCCAAGTGCGGTGGCTCACACCTGTAATTCTAGCACTTTGGGAGGCCAAGGCTGGTGGATCACCTGAGGTCAGGAGTTCAAGAGCAGGCTGGCCAACATGGTGAAACTCCGTCGCTACTAAAAAATTAAAATTAAATAAAATACAAAAATTAGCTGGGCATGGTGGGGTCTGCCTGGAATCCCAGGTGCTTGGGAGGCTGAGGCAGGAGAATCACTTGAACCTGAACCTGGGAGGCAGAGGTTGCAGCGAGCCAAGACTGCGCCACTGCACTCTAGCCTGGGCAAAAAGAGCGAAACATCGTGTCAAAAAAAAGAAAAAAGAAAGAAAGAAAGAAAAGAAAATCAAGTCCAACTGGAGCAACACGGTGGTGGATGTGGGACATATGGGACACCAAGCCGCCTCACGGTGACTCCTCCACAGCTACGGGAGCACCCCAGATCCTGGGCGAGGAAACAACACTCATGCCCACCCCAGCTGGCAGGGCACCAGGAGCCCACCATGCACCCAGCCCAGAACCTCCACTGGACCCATCACCCCCGCTGTTCTGCGGCTGCCTAGCCCCCAAGATTCCACCAACTCTTAGAACTGTGCCTCCCTCTGCCCAGGGAGGGGGACAAACAGGGCCCTGGAGGAAACCCAAGCCTCGCATGGCTGCCACAGGAGCCTGGGCAGATGCTGGAACCCCATAAACGGAACCTGGGAAGTGAAGGTCTACAAAGTCCAGGACTGACTCTCAACTCACAAAAATCCTGTTTAGCATGAGTCCAAGCATCTACCAATCATTGCCCACCCAAGCACACCTCCCGCCTCCCGGCTGGACACCATGGGGGCGGTGGAGATGGTTCCGTTTCCTGTGGCAGCCAGCACGCCCCGATTTTCACATTTCCAACAGGTAGAAAGAAACGACATGAAAGCAGTGTTCTGCAACACGTGGAAGTGACAGCAAAGGGAAGGGTGGAGGGACAAAGCCCCATATTTTAATAAATTTTACAGGCCGGGTTCGGTGGCTCGCGCCTGTAACCCCAGCACTTTGGGAAGCCGAGGACAGGCAGATAACTTGAGGTCACGAGTTGGAAACCAGCCAGGCCAACAGAGTGAAACCCTGTCTCTACAAAACTACAAAAATTAGCTGGGCATCCTGGCGTGTGCATGTAATCCCAGCTACTCAAGAGGCTGAGACAGGAGACTCGCTGGAACCCAGGAGACAGAGGTTGCAGTGAGCAGAGATCTCGCCACTGCACTCCAGCCTGAGTGACAGAGTGAGACTCTGTTCCAAAAAAAAAAAAAAGTTTTACATTTCATTAAAAACTGCCTGGAAAGGTTAGGAAAAAACGAAAACTCAAAGGAAATACAGCAAGATGCCACAGTGTTAAGAGTAATTTTTTCTTTTTTTTGAGATGGAGTTTCAGAGTCTCATTCTTGCTGCCCAGGCTGGAGTGCAGTGGTGCAATCTCGGCTCACTACAACCTCCACCTCCTGGATTCCAGCGATTCTCCTGCCTCAGCCTCCTGAGCATCCAGGATTGCAAGGATTCGCCACCACGCCCGGCTAACTTTTGTATTTTTAGTAGAGACGGGGTTTCTCCATGTTGGTCAGGCTGGTCTCGAACTCCTGACCTAAGGCGACCCGCCCTCCTCAGCCTCCCAAAGTGCTGGAATTACAGGCGTGAGCCACCGCACCCAGACCTCTTTTTAAGTTCTTTTTTTTTTTTTTGAGACGGAGTTTCGCTCTTGTTACCCAGGCTGGAGTGCAATGGCGCGATCTCGGCTCACCGCAACCTCCGCCTCCTGGGTTCAAGCAATTCTCCTGCCTCAGCCTCCCGAGTAGCTGGGACTACAGGCATGTGCCACCAGGCCCAGCTAATTTTTGTATTATTAGTAGAGACGGGGTTTCACCATGTTGACCAGGATGGTCTCGATCTCTTGACCTTGTGATCCACCCGCCTCGGCCTCCCAAAGTGCTGGGATTACAGGCGTGAGCCACTGCGCCCGGCCTCTTTTTAAGTTCTTGATACTTTCTGTAACTTTCCTAGTTCTAACAAGATTATACCTTTTACTGGTGAGAGCAGGACAAGGCACGGACTCCAGGGCCGCCTTCCTGAGAAGGAAAGGAAGAGAAGGGACGCATGCCGGCTCCATCTGCCCCAACCCACCCGCCTTGGCGGTCGCCCACGCTTTCCACACCAACTGGAGGACCGGACGCCTGAAGCTTGTCTGGAAGGTTCCAGACACTCGCTGTGAGACACAATGTGAGCGGAGTTTATTAAGCTTCCCACACACAAAGGAGGCTTTTTCCCTGCAGCGCTGGCAGCGAGGCTGGCCAAGGCCTCAAGCCTCAGGGCTGGGCAGTGGACACCCCTTCTCCTTTCGAGCACTTTGCACGTGGCGGGCGTCCAGTCAGGACACAGCAGCTCCCAGAGTAGGGCCCCCCCACAACACCCAGGGAGCTGCAGGAGTGCAGTGGTTCCTAAATCACAGCTGCACACTGGGCAGCTCCTGATGGCAGACAGGTCACGCAGACCGTGAGCAGGATGGGACAGGGCCACCCCTCATCCCAGGGGGACCCGGAACGGCAAAACCGTTGCACACTCAGGGCCAGCATGAAAGTGGACGCTGAACAGCAGTGAGGGTGCCTCACTCCCTCCAAGGCCAGTGGGGTCATGAGTCATGGGTGGCTTCCACCCACAGTCCTGTCCAGGTCCTGCCCACCGCTCTGCCTCCCTGCCTCAGTGTCCCCTCCTGTTCTCCCATGCACTGGCCTGCCTTCACCAAGACCCTCAGGCTCTGCCCTGCGATTCAGGTGCTCACCTAAGCTCTTAGGCGCTCCTCCACCAACGGCTGAAACCAGGGGGTTCACACACTCAGTCAGGTTTCCTCCCAACCCAGCGTCTGTCTCCCACTGACCCTGCATATACATTTGTCAAAACTCAAACCAGATTTTTTTTTTTAGACAGAGTCTGGCTCTGTCTCCCAGGCTGAAGTGCAATGGTACACTCCCGGGTCACTGCAACCTCCGCCTCCCAGGTTCCAGTGATTCTCCTGCCTCGGCCTCCTGAGTAGCATACGCCACCACGCCTGGCTAACTTGTATTTTTAGTAGAAACAGGGTTTCACCAGGTTGGCCAGGCTGGTCTTGAACTCCTGACCTCAGGTGATCCGCCAGCCTTGGCCTCCCAAAGTGCTGGGATTACAGGTGTGAGCCACCGCGCCCAGCCCCTAAGCGTGGGTTTCTGACTGCTGAGAGACAGGCTGTCACTGGCCCCTTCAGAAGGCCAACAATACCCCAGCACAGGGCTGTGCCCTGACCACCCCATCTCATGGAGACAGGCACAGGGAACTGCCCCACTGACCTGAGGCACCAGCTACACCTTCTGCAGTGTCCGCACTGGGCACTGAGACCTCAGAGAGGCCTCCTGGAAAAACACCCCTTCCCAGCCACTCCCATTTAACCCTGACTGCTCCAGCCCCGGAGCACGGGATTTACAGCCTGCTTTCTGCATCTCACAGCCCACATGCTGGTTAAGAAGTGTGTAGACCAGGCGCAGTGGCTCACTCCTGTAATCCCAACACTTCGGGAGACCGAGGCAGGCAGATCACCTGAGCTCGGGAGTTCAAGACCAGCCTGGCCAATATGGGGAAACCTCGTTTCTACTAAAAATAATCAAAAATTAGCTGGGTGTGGTGGCACATGCCTGTAATCGCAGCTATTTGGGAGGCTCAGGCAGGAGAATTGCTTGAACCCAGGAGGCGGAGGTTGCAATGAGACAAGACCATGCCATTGCACTCCAGCCTGGGCAACAAGAGCGAGACTCCATCTCAAAGGGAAAAAAAAAAGTATGTGAGCCCCTGGGCCCCTGAGCAGGAGGGAGGTGAGAGCAGACAGGGCAGGAGTCCCTCCCTGGACCTCCTTCCAAGGTCACAGTGCCCTGAGCAGGGTGTCCCTGCCAGTCCCTCTCGGCCTAGTCCAGTAGACAAGGTGCTTTCTTAGAAACAGGAGGCAAAGTTTTGAAAGTTAAAGAGGGCTGGGAGAGGAGCAGGGCCTGGGCAGGGCCCGCCAGGCAGAGGCAGGTGCAGCGTGTCTGGTCGAGATAAGGAAGGGACATCCCCCACCCCCCCATCCCCCGACTCCACCACCAGCTGGGAGAGGCTCAGGCCGGGCTGCGCTGCCCTTCAGGAGCAGCTTCTCTGCGCAGAGGCATCCGGGATGCCCAGCGACAGCCAGCGCCTGAAGTCAGTCTGAAAAGTAAGGTCGTCCGGACACAAGTCGGGAAGGAGGCACCGTCCTCCTTGGGCAGGGCTGTCAGTGCCGGGAGCGAGGGATGCTTCCAGCTCCACATCCCAGGCAAATGAGGAAAGGCTACGTTTCCCTCCTGCTGACTGATAAGCCGGTGCAAACAATTATTTTTGGCAAGCCCATGGTTCCCCTCCGACAGGATAAACAAATCACATTTCGCCTGGCCCTGGTAACGGCCACACACTGCGCAGAAAACCTGCTGGCGGCCCACACAAACTCTTGGGGCCCAAATAAACACAGGCTGGTTCCACTAGGCACCTCTGCTCCACAGACAGCTGGGGAAGCCAAGGGGCCAGACTTAGGGGGTTGGAGTGGGGGCCGCTCCCTTCCCAGGAGGGTTTCGCTTCCAGGGCATTTTAACTGGCGTCCAAGAGCTCAAGCAAACGCCCGCCCCGCTGCGACAACTGTCCCTGCCTGAGTGAAAGTCCCTAACGCAGACTTCCCACCAGCTCTCCCTGGCACGGAGGACACAGGCGCTGGCCGGGCCCCGCTCAGGGTGTTAACAGGAAGGAAGGGAGGGAGGGAGAAGAGAAGGAAGGAAGACGGAACCATACGCACAGTGACTGGCCCGCCCCAGTCCCGGCCCCGGCCATGGCCATGGCCATGGCCATGGCCCCAGCCCCAGCCCCAGGAAGCCGCACTTACTTCTTCACGTTGGCCTCCCCGTTGGGGATCCTTCGCAACTTCTTCTTCTTGAGGATCTTGACGGCCCTCCGACACAGCGTCTCCGAGTCCAGCACCTCCTTCACCTTGCCATAGGAGCCTTCCCCAAGCAGGTCCCCCATCAGGTACTTGCCGATGAGCTTGGCCCGCTTGCGGCGCGGCTGGTAGATGACCTCGGTGGAGTCTATGCGGTGGATGAACGTGTCCATGCCTACCGACATCAGCTCACCCTCCGTGAACATGCCCAGCTGCGGCGGGTCCACCACCTCCATGCTGGACCCAGGGTCCTGGAGTCCCGCCGCCAACCCTGAGTCCGCGCGTGAGCGGTCCTTTCTGGTGTCCCGACTTCCCTTCTCCAAATTTTTAAAAAGAAAAAAGGAAAAAAAAAAAAAAAAAACCAACGAAAATCCCAAAAGGAAGGGAAAAACCCTTCTTCCAACAGAAACGATTGTCCTACACGTCAGTCCGGGCTGCGAGTCCCAGCCCGGTGCAGGGTCTGCGGCACCGGCGGGCGCAGGGGGTCCGGGACGGCGGCTCAGATGCGAGTTCCAGTGGGACCCGAGCCTCGGCACGGGGGGGGCGGCCCGGTCGGGGTCAGCTTCGTCCACGGGGGCCCTGGGGAGGCCGGCCGGGGGTTCTCAGCGCTAGGTCATCCTCCGGGGACCTCAGGCCCGCGGACAAGCAGGAACACGGCCAAGCACGGTCTTCTCCGGGCCGCCCATCCCACAGGCGGGGTCCGCGACGCCGCTGCCCCCCCGGACCCCCACGCCTGGGGAGCGCAACTTCGCTGGGGGCGTCTCCGGCGACGCCCCGGTCTCGCCGCTCGTCCCAAGCGCAAACGCTTCGCCGCGGACACCCGAGTGGACCTCCCGGGGACCGCCGACTCCCGCCGGCACGGGCGAGGGCTCGGGGGGCTGGGGCGTCCGGCGGCCTCTCGCGGCAGCCAACAGCTCAGCTCAGGGCCGGCCGCTGCCCGGCGCCCGCGAGGGCTCGCACTGGACGCCCCCCGAGCCGGCCCGCGACCCCCACGGTGGTCTCCGGAGCCCGGCAGGCACCCCCTCCCCGCAAACGTCGGCCCGAGCGCGCGCCCGTCCCTGAGCGCCTTCAGCGTCCGGTCCGCCGGGCGGCGCGGCGGCGGGGGCTCCACGGGGCTCCGGGCGACCGAGGCGGTGCAGGCCGCAGGCTCCGGGCCGGGGGGTTCCCGAGGGTGCCGGGCCCCGGGCGGCGCGTCCCCCTCGCCGCGGCCGCCGCGCGTGTGGAGGAGGCGGAGCGGCGAGGGGGGCCCAGCGCATCCAAGGCCGCGGCAGTAAGTGCCAGCGCCCGCACTCCCTTCGCCACCCCGCGCCTCACTCGCGGGCGCCCCGGACCACCTCCCCCTTCCGCGCCCGACACGCCGCCGCCATCTTGTTTACCTCCCTCCCCCTCCCTGCGCCGCCGCAGACGCCGCACGCCTGGCCAAAGGACACGCCCCTCGCGTCGCCGACGTGCCCACCCATTGGCTGAACCTGCCATCCCCGTTCCTCTGCCCGCCCCTCCGCAGCTGAGGATTGGAGCGTTTGGACCCGGCCGGGCGCCCGAACGGGAATTGGTCTGCGCTTGGCCCCGCCCGAGGGGTGGATACGGCCCGCTCATTTGCCCGTGATGACGCCCGTCACAGGTAGGGGGCGGGAAGGAGGCATGGGGAGGCGAGGCCGCGGCTCTGACCTCGGAGGGCCTGGGGACAGGGGTCGTAGGTCATGGACAGCAACAGCCTCGCTGAACGGCCGCGGGGTAAACTCAGCCCAGTGGGTGAAGACCCGGGCTCCCGGACCAGGGAGGAGTGGGGGTCTCGCCCGCCAGAGCCCCTCCCCGGATCCCCCCTTGGGGCGAGGTCAAGGGTCAAAAAGTAACCCAGCGTGGTCAATTCCCGGCAAAAATCATTGATTTAAGCCTGTCTTGGCCCAGGGGAGAGACAGACGCGCGGGGCGGCCTCTGCCCTAGAGGAACTCCCGGGGGACGCCTCAGGACAGCGCGGGGACCGGCCCAGCAGGGGCTTTTGGGGAAGAGAGTTGCCAAAATACGGCTTCATAAGGTTGAAAATACTGAAACCGGCCGGGAGCGGTGACTGATGCCTATAATCCCAGCACTTTGGAAGGCCGAGGTGGGGGGATCACTTGAGGTCAGGAGTTCAAGACCAGCCTGGCCAACATGGTGAAACCCCATCTCTATTAAAAAAAAAAAAAAAATGCTGAAACCTGTGCTGGCCCCGTGTTTTCCATCTTCCAGCGCCAGGTGGTTTTGCTGAAACCAACTGTCCTGCGTGAAGCTCTTGTGGCACTAACGCATCCTACAGAGGAAAACTTCTTTTTCTTTTTTTTTTTTTCTTTCGAGACAGAGTTTTTCTGTGTCACCCAGGCTGGAGTGCAGTGGCGCGATCTCAACTCGCTGAAGCCTCTGCCTCCCAGGTTCAAGCGATTCTCCTGCCTCAGCCTCTCGAGCAGCTGGGTAACAGAGGTAGACCCTGTCACAAAACAAACAAAACCCCCTGGAGTGTGGGCACGGTGGCTCACTCCTGTAATCCCAATTTGAGACCTACCTTCCTGGGCAATATAGCACGACCCCATTTCTATTCTTTTTTTTTTTTTTAAAGAGATGGGGTTTTCTCCATGTTGGCCAGGCTGGTCTTGAACTCCTGACCTTAGGTGATCCACCCACCTCGGCCTCCCAAAGTGCTGGGATTACAGGCGTGAGACACCGCGCCCGGCCTTCTATTCTTTAAAAAGATAAGGAAATCATAAAGATCTGAACAGAAAGCCATGAAATTGAGAATAGAGAAAGAGCAGAGAAAAATCAACGAAACAACTTCTTTGAAAAAGAAAACTCCGCCGGTCTTGGTGGCTCACGCCTGTAATCTCAGCACTTTGGCAGGCCAAAGCCGGCAGAGCACCTGAGGTCAAGAGTTCAAAACCAGCCGGGCGTGGTGGCTCACGCCTGTAATCCAAGCACTTTGGAGGCCAAGGCGGGCGGATCACCTGAGGTCAGGAGTTCAAGACCAACCTTACCAACATGGTGAAACCCTGTCTTTAAAAAAAAAAAAAAAGAGTTCAAAACCAGCCTGACCAACATGGAGAAACCCTGTCTCTACTAAAAATACAAAATTAGCCGGGCATGGTGGCGCATGCCTATAATTTCAGCTACTTAGGAGGCTGAGGTAGGAGAATCTCTTGAAGCCCAGGGAGGTGGAGGTTTTGGTGAGCTGATATCACACCATTGCACTCCAGCCTGGGCAACAAGAGTGAAAGTCCGTCTCAGAAAAGAAAAGAAAACTCTAGGCACGTTGAGGAGGAAGGAACGATTACCAGTATCAGAAATGAAAGGAAGAATATCGCTATAGACCCTACAGATACTGAAAGTGTTAAATATTAGAAACATCCCTATGCTCATGAATTCAACATCTTAGTTGAACTGATGTCTTTTTTTCTTTTTTTTTGAGACAGTGTCTTGCCCTGTTGCCCAGGCTGGAGTGCAATGTGGCATGACCACTGCTCACTGCAACCTCTGTCTCTAGCTCAAGCTGTCTTTCCACTTCAGCTTCCCAGGCATGCACCACTATGTCCTGCTAACTATTGTATGTTTTGCAGAGATGGGGTTTCAACATGTTTCCCAGGCTGGTCTCAAACTTTTGGCCTCAAACCGTCCTTCCACCTCAGCCTCCCAACTAGCTGAGACCACAAGCATGTGTCACCACACCTGGCTTATTTTTGTGTGTTTTTTGTAGAGACAGAGTTATGCTATGCTGCTTAGGCTGGTCTCAAACTCTTGGCCTCAAGCAATCCTTCCTCATCGGCCTCCCAAAGTCCTGGGATTACAGGCATGAGGCACCATGCCCGGCCCTAATGTACTGCAAGACAAAAAAATGAAAGCTCCCTTAAGAATAAATAAGTAATCTGCGTCATGTTCCACCTGTTTAAAAAAAAAAATTGACTGCCGGGCACGGTGGCTCACGCCTGTAATCCCAGCACTTTGGGAGGCCGAGGCGGGTGGATCACGAGGTCAAGAGATCGAGACCATCCTGGTCAACGTGGTGAAACCCCGTCTCTACTAAAAAAAAATACAAAAATTAGCTGGGCATGGTGGCACGTGCCTGTAGTCCCAGCTGCTCGGGAGGCTGAGGCAGGAGAATTGCTTGAACCCAGGAGGTGGAGGTTGTGGTGAGCCGAGATCGCGCCATTGCACTCCAGCCTGGGCAACAAGAGCGAAACTCCGTCTCAAAAAAAAAAAATTGAATTTGGCTGGTCTCAGTGGGTCACGCCTGTAATCCCAGCACTTTGGGAGGCCGAGGCAGGTGGGTTACCTGAGGTCGGGAGTTTGATAACAGCCTGGCCAACATGGTGAAAGCCTGTATCTACTAAAAATACAAAAATTAGCCAGGAGTGGTGTTGGGTGACTATAATCTCAGCTACTGGAGAGGCTGAGGCGGGAAAAGTGCTTGAACCTGGGATATGGAGGTTGCAGTGAGCTGAGATCATGCCACTGCACTCCAGCGTGGGTAACAGAGTGAGACTCCATCTCAAAAAAAAAATACTGAAAACAGGCCAGGAGTGCTGGCCCACGCTTGTATTCCCAGCTACTCAGGAGACTGAGGCAGCAGGATCAGTAGAGGCTGGGAGTTTGAGGCTGCAGTGAGCTGGGATTATGCCACTATACTCCAGCCTGTGTGACTGAGCAAGACCCTGTCTCTATTGAAAAGAAGAAAACGCCAGGCGCAGTGGCACGTGCCTGTAGTCCCAGCTATTTGGGAGGCTGAGGTGGGAGGATCACTTCAGCCCAGGAGTTCTGGGCTGTAGTGCGCTGTGCCGATCGGGTGTCCACACTAAGTTCGGCATCAATATGGTGACCTCCCGGGAGCGGGGGACCAGCAGGTTGCCTAAGGAGGGGTGAATTTGCCCAGGTCAGAAACAGAGCAGGTCAAAACTCCCGTGCTGATCAGTAGTGGGATGGCGTCTGTGAATAGTCACTGCACTCCAGTCTGGGCAACATAGTGAGACCCCGTCTCTAAAAAAAAAGAAAAGAAGAAAACAAGGCTGGGCATGGTGGCTCACACCTCTAATCCTAATACTTTGGAATGCAGAGGTGAAACTGTCTTGCTTGAGTTCAGGAGTCTGAGACCAGCCTGGGCAACATGGTGAAAACTTGTCCCTACAAAAAATACAAAAACTAGGGGCCATGTGCAGTGGCTCACACCTGTAATCCCAGGAAGCCGAGGCAGCCGGATCACGTGAAGTCAGGAGTTCAACACCAGCCTAGCCAACGTGGTGAAACTCCGTCTCTATTAAAAATACAAAAAATTGGGCGGGCGTGGTGGCTCACACCTGTAATCCAAGCACTTTGGAGGCCAAGACGGGTGGATCACCTGAGGTCAGGAGTTCAAGACCAGCCTGACCAACATGGTGAAACCCCGTCTTAAAAAAAAAAAAAAAAAAAAAAATTAGGTGTGGTGCCGGGCAACTGTAATCCCAGCTACTCAGAAGGCTGAGGCACGAGAATTGCTTACCAGGAGGCAGAAGTTGCAGTGAGCCAAGATCGTGCCATTGCGCTCCAGCCTGGGCAACAAGAGGGAAATTTTGTCTCAAAATAAATAAATAAAATTAGCCTGACGTCGTGGTGCATGCCTGTAATCCCAGCTACTCGGGAGGCATGAGAATCGCTTGAACCTGGGAGGCGGAGGTTGCGGTGAGCCAAGATTGTACCGCTGTGCTCCAGTCCAGCCTTGGCAACAACAGCAAAACTGTCAAAAAAACAAAACAAATTGCGCTGAGGCGGGCAGATCACTTGAGGTCAGGAGTTCGAGACCAGCCTGGCCAACATGGTGAAACCCAGCCTCTACAAAAAATACAAAAATTAACCAGGCGTGGTGGTGGGCACCTATAATCCCAGCTACTTGGGAGGCTGAGACAGGAGAATCGCTTGAACCTGGCGGAGGAGAGGTTGTAGTGGGCCGAGATTGCATCATTGCCCTTCAGCCTGGACAGCAGAGCAAGACTCCATCTCAAAAAAGAAAAGAAAAGAAAGAAAACTAGCTAGGCATGAGGGCGTGTGCCTGCAGTCCCAGCTACTTGGGATCGATCACCTGAGCCTGGGAGCTGGAGGTTGCAGTGAGCCATGATCATGCCACTGTACACCTGGGCAACACAGCCAGCCCTGTTTCAAATAATAATTTTTATTTTAAAAGAACTAATATCCTCCCTCCCTCACAGGTGAGCCCACTGAGGCTGGCAGAGAGCAAGCCCCCTGCCCAGGTCTACACTCCGGGTCCCTGGTGGTGCTGGGACGCCCACCTGGAGTGCCCTGGAGCTCCAGGAGTGTCATTCAGCATGCCAGCTCCAGCTGCTCAGGGCGATGGGGCTTTGGGCATCGGAGCGGGCATCCAACCCAGGCCAGGCTGGGGCAGCATGGAACCAGAGTATACAGTTCTTCCTGGCGCCGTGAGGCCTGAGGCTCCCGGTGGCTGCTCTAAGAGCCCGCTGCAGGGCTCCTTTCCCTGGCCCGGCCCTTTGTCCCGCAGAAATCTTCAGCTGGGAGGTCCTGGCCTTTCACTTCCTGTTTCTCTGGATGGAAGATTAACAATAGTCCTGTCATCAAAGATAAGACACGGCTGGGAATAAGATGCACTATTTTATGAATCCCCACCGAATTCATAAATATATATTTTTTCTTTTTTTTTGTGGCAGAGTCTCGCTCTGTCACCAAGCTGGAGTGCAGTGGCACAATCTTGGTTCACCGCAACCTCCACCTCCTGGGTTCAAGTGATTCTCCTGCCTCAGAGTCCCGAGTAGCTGGGATTACAGGCACTCACCACCATCCCCAGCTGATTTTTGTGTTTTTGTGTTTTTTTTTTTTTTTGAGACGGAGTTTCGCTCTTGTTACCCAGGCTGGAGTGCAATGGCGCGATCTCGGCTCACCGCAACCTCTGCCTCCCGGGTTCAAGCAATTCTCCTGCCTCAACCTCCCAAGTAGCTGGGACTACAGGCACGTGCCACCATGCCCAGCTAATTTTTGTATTTTTAGTAGAGACGGGGTTTCACCATGTTGACCAGGATGGTCTCGATCTCTTGACCTCGTGATCCACCTGCCTCGGCCTCCCCAAGTGCTGGGATTACAGGCGTGAGCCACTGCGCCCGGCGATTTTTGTGTTTTTAGTAAAGATGGGGTTTCGCCATGTTGCCCAGGGTGATCTCGAACTCCTGATATCAAGTGACCCGCCTGCCTCAGCCTCCCAGACAGCTGGGATTACACGTGTGAGCCACCGAGCCTGGCCTCGAATTTGTAAATTTGATCACACTCTGGATATAAAGAGGCAGAGTGAGCTCTGGGTTGGTAAACTGAAAATGCTAATGTTGTGGTCATAGGAGTAAGCGATGTTGATGACTGTTTCTGGTAATCCTGGGGAAAATGCTTTCTCTGCATTCTCTCATCCTCACGAAACTACAGGTCCTGTTAAGGGAACTGGCTTATGGGTGGGGGCCCCAAGTCATCACAGAGAGCCCCCGGGTTACAAGTGTGGGCTTATGTTACAGGTGAGGGCCTCAGTTACAGGTTGGGGAGACCCAGGTTCCAGTGACGTCTTGGGTTACAGGTAGGGGACTGGGGATTCAGGTGAAGGCTGGGGTTACAGGTGAGTGCCACCAGTTCCAGGTGCAGGAGCCCAGGTTCTAGGTGAGGGCCTGGGTTGCAGACGGGAGAGACCCAGGTCCTAGCTGGGGGACCCTTGGTTACAAGTGGAGGGGCCCAGTTCCAGGTGGGGTCCTGGGTTCTAGGTGAGGGACCAGGTTTTCAGGTGAAGGTTGGGTTCCAAGCAGGGGCACAGGACCAAGGTGGGGGCCGGGTTTCAGGTTCGGAAGTCCCAGGTTACAGGTGGAAGCCTCTGCCAGCCCTGCTAAGGGCTCAGGCCTCCCCTCCATCTCTTCCTCCAGGCTGTCACCTGTCAACTCTCCTGCCCACTCATGACTTCCCCAAACACACAGATCCTCCCCTCCAGCCTGCAGGACAGGACTCTCCTACCATCTCCACTCCTAGACCCCTCGCTGACCCGGGCTGCGATGCCCAGGCCCCCGTTCACCACCACCCTGCTGAGAAAAGCTCAGGAGTCCTCCCTTACGGCCTCTCACTCTCTGGCGGGGGACCCCAGCGTCCCAGACCTCCTCCACTAGCTGTCTGAAAGTCGGGGCCCTGATCCCAACCGCTCCGCTTCACGGACCTAGCCCAGCACCCCACGCAACGGAGTGGGATCAAGCCTCCACCCACCGGCCCCGGCCCCGCAGCCGCCAGAGGGGTCTTTCCTAGGCCCCTGCCGGGAATCCCGCTGCGGGTAGAAAAGGAGCCGACGGTCTGTGTGGACCGCTGCGGCCGCCAGGGGACGCGCGCGGGCTGCGGCGGAGACGCCGGCGTCCGTGTTGAGTGCGCGTGCGCGAGGCTGAGCCCCCCCGCCCCGGACCCCGCCCGGCGGTGAGGACCTCGGGGTTCTGAGGCGCCCTGCAGGAGCGCGGGGCCCCAGGCAGGAGGAGGGAACAAATAATCCGCTGCAAATAATCCAAGAGCTGTCCTCACCGTGGTCGGCTAAAAACAAACAAACAAAAAACTCAAAAGTAAAAAATAATGAAATAAAGGCAGTGCTCACGCCTGTAATCCCAGCAGGTTGGGAGGTCGAGGCTGAAGGATCACCTGAGGTCATGAGTTCAAGACCAGCCTGGCCATCATGGTGAAACCCCATCTTAAAAATAAGTAAGTAAATAAAAAATTTTTTTCTCTTTTTTTTTCTAAAGATGGGGTTTCACCATGATGGCCAGGCTGGTCTTGAACTCTTGACCTCAGGTGATCCACCCACCTCGGCCTCCCAAAGTGCTAGGATTACAGGCGTGAGCCACCACACCCGGCCAATAAAATTTTAAAAAAATACAAAATACAAAAATTAGCCAGGTGTGACGGCGGGCGCCTGTAATCCCAGCTCCTCCGGAGGCTGAGACAGGAGAATCGCTTGAACCTGGGAGGCAGAGATTGCAGTGAGGCGAGATCACACCACTGCACTCCAGCCTGAGCGACAGAGGGAGACTCTGTCTCAAAAAATAAATAATAATAATATAAGAAAAAAATAATCCTGGGGGATGATTTGCAAACTGAAAGATTTGGGAGACAGTGTCCAGCCAGGTGCAGGGGCTCCTGCCTGTGATCCCAGCGCTTTTGAAGGCCAAGACAAGAGGATCGCTTAAATCCAGGAGTTCGAGGCCAGCCTGGGCAACGTAGCTAGACGCCCACATCTCTACAAAACAATAAAAAAATTAGTAGCTGTCCCAGCTACTCAGGAGGCTAGGACAGGAGGATCCCTTGAACCTGGGAAGTGGAGGCTGCGGAGCGCTAGATGGCTGAATTACTGCACTCCAGACTGGGCAACAGAGCAGGACCCTGTCTGAAAAGATAAAAAGAAAAGGAAAGTGTCCTGACATTATACTAATCACATTAATTGATTAATTGATTTTAATTGTTGTTGTGTTGAGATCAGTCTCACTCTGTTACCCCGGCTGGTCTCAAACCCCAGGGCTCAAGCAATCCTCCCACCTTAGCCTCTCAAAGTGCTGGGATTACAGGAGTGAACCACTGTGCCCGGCTGTAGCTTTATTTTGTATCACCAAAATAAAACATGTTTCTGGCCAGACAGGGTGGTTCACGCTATATAATACCAGCACTTAGCCGGGCGCGGTGGCTCACGCCTGTAATCCCAGCACTTTGGGAGGCCGAGGCGGGTGGATCACGAGGTCAAGAGATCGAGACCATCCTGGTCAACACGGTGAAACCCCATCTCTACTAAAAATACAAAAATTAGCTAGGCATGGTGGCACATGCCTGTAGTCCCAGCTACTCGGGAGGCTGAGGCAGGAGAATTGCTTGAACCCAAGAGGCGGAGGTTGCGGTGAGCCGAGATCGCGCCATTGCTCTCCAGCCTGGGTAACAACAGTGAAACTCCGTCTCAAAAAAAAAAAAAAAAAAAATACCAGCACTTTGGGAGGCCGAAGTGGGCAGATCAGCTGAGGTTAGGAGTTGGAGACCAGCCTGGCTAACTTGGTGAAGCTCTGTCTCTACTAAAAATACAAAAATGAGTGGGCATGGTGGTGGGTACCTGTAATCCCAGCTACTTGGGAGGCTGAGGCAGGAGAATCCCTTTAAACCTGGGAGGCGGAGGTTGCAGTGAGCTGACTTGGTGTCACTGCTGCACTCCAGCCTGGGTGACAGAGTGAGACTCAGTCTCAAAAAAACAACTTAAAAAAAAAATTAATTAAGGCCAGGCAAGATGGCTCACGCCTATAATCCCAGCACTTTGGGAGACTGAGGTGGGTGGATCATGAGTTCAAGAGATCGAGACCAGCCTGGCCAACATGGTGAAACCCCGTCTCTACTAAAAATACAAAAGTTAGCCAGGCGTGGTGGCACGTGCCTGTGGTCCCAGCTACGCGGGAGGCTGAGGCGGAAGAACCACTTGAACCCAGGAGGTGGAGGTTGCAGTGAGCCGAGATTGCACCACTGCACTCCAGCCTGGCTACAGAGCAAGACTCCATCTCAAAAAAAAAAAAAAAGAAAGAAAAAGAAAAAAACAAGACAGGCCAGGCACCGTGGCTCACGCCTGTAATCCCAGCACTTTGGGAGGCCAGGGCGGTCAGATCACCTGAGGTCAGGAATTTGAGACCAGCCTGGCCAACATGGCAAAAACTCATCTCTACTAAAAACACAAGAATTAGCTGGGCATGGTGGCACACACCTGTAATCCCAGCTACTTGGGAAGCTGAGGCAGAAGAATCAGCTGAACCTGGGAGGTGGGGGTTGCAGTGAGCTGAATTGTGCTCTAGCGTGGGTGACAGAGGGAGACTCTCTCCAAAAAAAAAAACAAACCAGGATAGAGGCTAGTGGGCAGCGCTGAGAGACAGAGAATTGGACACATTCTTACAACGCTGATTCAGGGTCCTGGATCCAGCTGTGTCTGAAACCCACCAGACCAGTGGGTCTCCACCAAGGGTGATTATGTCCCCAGGGAACGTTTGGTGATGTCTGGAGATACTTCTAGTCATCACGACCACGTCAAGTGGGTGGAGGCCACGGTCACTGCTCAGCACCCTGTGTGCCCAGCACAGCCCCCACCCCTGGGAAGGGTCCTTTCCGGAATGTCAACAGCACTGAGAGGGGAGACCTTGACTTAGATCTATCCCTAAATCTTTCAGTTCCATGAGCAAAAAAATTCCCTTTTTTAAAAACAGAAGCCAGTTACAGTTTCAGTTTCTGTCACTTGCAACCAAACGATTCTTTTTTTTTTCAGAGATGGAGTCTCGATCTGTCACCCAGGCTGGAGAGCGGTGGTGCGATCTCAGCTCACCGCAACCTCTGCCTCCCGGATTCAAGCGATTCTCCTGCCTCAGCCTCCAGAGTAGCTGGGACTACAGGCACACGCAACCACACCCGGCTAATTTTTCTATTTTTAGTAGAGATGGGGTTTTACCACATTGGCCAGGCTGGTCTCGAACTCCTGACCTCAGGTGATCTGCCTGCCTTGGCCTCCAAAAGTGCTGGGATTACATACATGAGCCACTGTGCCCAGCCTAAAATTTTTCTTTCTTTGTTTTCTTTTCTTTTTTTTTTGAGATGGAGTTTTGCTCTTGTTACCCAGGCAGCAATGCAGTGAGTGGCACGATCTCGGCTCACTGCAACCTCCCCCTCCCGGGTCCCTGTTCAAACAATTCTCCTACCTCAGCCTCCCAAGTAGCTGGTACTACAGGCACAAGCCACCATGCCCAGCTAATTTTCGTACTTTTTTTTTTTTTTTTAGTAGAGACAGGGTTTTATCCCGTTGGCAAGTCAGGTCTTGAACTCCTGACCTTGTGATCCTCCCGCTTCAGCCTCCGAAAATGCTGTGATTACAGGCTTGAGCCATGGCACCCAGTCGATTATCCTAATTTTATATATGTGCAAACTGAAGCACAGGGAGGTCATGTGTCTTGCCTGAGGTCACAGAGCACCCCCGGGGGAGTGACAGGGTTTGAACTGTGGAAGTCTTCACTCCCTTCGCCCAAACTTCTGTTCCAACTTTGCCCATCTCTCTTGCAGCCCTGGGGATATGAGAAAGACTTTGGGGAAGAAAAAGCACTCCGGGGCCGGGCGCGGTGGCTCATGCCTGTAATCCCAGCACTTTGGGAGGCCGAGGCGGGTGGATCACGAGGTCAAGAGATCGAGACCATCCTGGTCAACATGGTGAAACCCCGTCTCTACTAAAAATACAAAAAAAAAATTAGCTGGGCGTAGTAGCGCGTGCCTGTAGTCCCAGCTACTCGGGAGGCTGAGGCAGGAGAATTGCTTGAACCCGGGCGGCGGAGGTTGCGGTGAGCCGAGATCTTGCCACTGCACTCCAGCCTGGCGCCTGGTGACGGAGTGAGACTCTGTCTCAAAAAAAAAAAAAAAGAAAAAAGAAAAAGCACTCCAGACCCATTGCAACCACCCCCCATCCAGTTCTCACCTCCTAGAACCCAGATTCCCACTTGTGCCCTGAAGATGCTGGCCTAGGCCGGGCGGGGTGGCTCACACCTGTAATCCCAGCACTTTGGGAGGCCAAGGCAGGCGGATCACCTGAGGTCAGGAGTTCAAGACCAGCCTGGCTAACATGGCAAAATCCCATCCCTACTAAAAACACAAAAATTAGTCGGGCATGGTGACAGGTGCCTGTAATCCCAGCTACTTGGGAATCTGGGGCAGGAACATCGCTTGAACCCGGGAGGCGGAGGTTGCGGTGAGCCGAGATCGCGCCACTGCACTCAAGCCTGGGCAACAAGAGTGAAACTCTGTCCCAAAAATAAAAAAGATGCCAGGCCTGGGGCTGGGGAGTCCAGGTTTTCCCCAAGTCCTCGTGGGATGCAGCAGAAATTGGCCCTAGAAGGTGGTCAGATTCCATGAAGTTCTCCAAATGCACCCAGGCCCCCCGGTTGCCCAGCCCCTCCCGTGCCACTGGCACCTAGAATGAGTCAGCCAGGAGTGGCCCTGGCTTCTCTGGAATTTCCCTTGAGGCCAGGCAGCGAATCCGAGGTGAAGGTCCAGGAAGTCCCCATGCAGGCAACATCAGCACTGGGCTGTCCGCTGCATTCTCTCAGGGCAGCTGGGGTGGGGCCTGGAGCCCTTTCTACCTCCTGGGACCCTTGCCTCAAACTCACATGGCAGGGGCCCACCTGAGAAGGGCCAACGTGTCTGGGTCCCAGGCTGCTCCTGTGTCCGGCTTCTTTGTGGCCTGGGGGCCCCCTCGGGGTGTGTCTATTCTCTGTGGTGGCCCTGGCACCTGCCAAGTGGGGCCAGGCCCCGGGTGGCACCAAGAAATGCATCTTGGGACTGGGCACGGTGGCTCACGCCTGTAATCCTAGCACTTTGGGAGGCTGAGGCGGGCGGATCACGAGATCAGCAGACCAAGAGCATCCTGTCCAAGATGGTGAAACCTTGTCTCTACTAAAAATACAAAAATTAGCCAGGCGTGGTGGCACCTGCCAGTAATCCCAGCTACTTGGGAGGCTGAGGTAGGAGAATCACTTGAACCAGGGAGTCGGAGGTTGTGGTGAGTTGAGATTGCGCCGCTGAACTCCAGCCTGGTGACAGAGCGGGATTCCTTATTTTTTTGTTTTTGTTTTTTGAGATAGAGTCTCCCTCAGTCCCCAGACTGGAGTGCAGTGGCACAATCTCAACTCACTGCAACCTCCGATTTCCTCGTTGAAGTGATTCTCCTCCCTCAGCCTCCCAAGTAGCTGGGATCACAGGCACGCGCCACCATGCCCAGCTAATTTTTGTATTTTTAGTAGAGACGGGGTTTCATCATGTTGGTCAGGCTGGTCTCGATCTCCTAACCTCATGATTCACTCACCTTGACCTCCCAAAGTGCTGGGATTACAGGTGTGAGCCTCTGTGCCTGGCCAAGACTCCTTCTTAAAATAAAAAATAAAAAAGAAATGCGTCTTGGATGAATACCAGGCCCCAACCTCTCCTCCCCACATTGCAGCCCCGCCCTGCCCCTACCCTGCCACCGGCCCTTCCCTCTGGCCCCAGCCCTGGCTATATCTCCCCTGGTGCCCGACTTCTTCCCATGGCCTCCACCACCCCAGGGACAAAGCCACATGTCTTGGCCTGGCATTCAAGGCCTCTACCCTCTATCACGCCTGTAATCCCAGCACTTTGGGAGGCCGAGGCGGGTGGATCACGAGGTCAAGAGATCGAGACCATCCTGGTCAACATGGTGAAACCCCGTCTCTACTAAAAATACAAAAATTAGCTGGGCATGGTGGCACGTGCCTGTAGTCCCAGCTGCTCGGGAGGCTGAGGCAGGAGAATTGCTTGAACCCAGGAGGCGGA
>PVKV010008551.1:29054-87143 GCA_004027835.1 Alouatta palliata | reverse complement strand
CGGGGGGAAAAAGGGGAGGGACAGCAGGGGGTGGGGAGTTGGGGAGGGATAGCATGGGGAGAAATAACAGATACAGGTGATGGGGAGGAAGGCAGCAAATCACACTGCCATGTGTGTACCTATGTAACAATCTTGCATGTTCTTCACATGTACCCCCAAACCTAAAATGCAATAAAAATTATATATATTAAAAAAAAAACTACAAACCTCTCTTTCAGCTTTGTGTTTGTGACACCCAGCTTCTGGTCTATGGAAGAGCGAGTTCCTTATCTCTGGCCATAGTCAAGGGCAGCCCCTCAGGAGGGGTTAGTTTGTTTTTAAAAAATATTTATTTATTTATGAGGCAGAGTCTCACTCTGTCGCCCAGGCTGGAGTACAGTGTCATGATCTCAGCTCACTGCAACCTCTGCCTCTTGGGTTCAAGTGATTCTCCTGCCTCAGCCTCCCAAGTAGCTGAGACTATAGGCCCCCGCCACCATGCCCAGCTAATTTTTGTATTTTTAGTAGAGATGGGATTTCACCATGTTGGCCAGGCTGGTCTCGAACTCCTGACTTCAAGGAATCCATCTGTCTTGGCCTCCTGAAGTGCTGGGATTACAGGTGAGAGCCACCACATCCAGCCAGGAGGGGTTAATTTGTATTAATCATTAATGAGACCGTGGAGAGTGGAAGCCTCTCCCCATTGTAACGTTGCACAGACACATTTCGTGGCATTGGTGTTTGGCCATGGATTGCCAGATGCAATTGGGCTCTGTGGGTGTGACAAGGGAGAGACCCTCCCTACTACCCATGGGTCATCTTTCCATGGGCAGAGCTGTCCTATGGCCTCTCTATCCTTTGCTCCTTTTCAAGATCTTTCCCTCTTTCCTTTCACCTGCTCTAGACATAAGCATGGGCCTCCTCTCTACCTCCACAGAGGAGGCTCAGGGAGTGAGGCAGGCTGTCGAGGACAGGGACAGAACAACATGACCTAGGCCACCCTCAGACCCAATCCTGGCTGGACTATGACCAGCGGCTGGGTTTCCCTGAACACACACCTTAATTTGTCTCCAGAGCTCGGCTGCCTTTCTTTTTCTTTTTCTTTTTTGAGATGGAGTATCACTCTGTCACCAGGCTGTAGTGCAGTGGTGCGATCTTGGCTCACCGCAACCTCTGCCTCCCAGGTTCAAGAGATTCTCCTGCCTCAGCCTCCCGCGTATCTGGGACTACAGGCGAGCATCACCATACCCAGCTAATTGTTGTATTTTTAGTGGAGATGGGATTTCACCATGTAGGCCAGGATGGTCTCGATCTCCTGACATTGTGATCCACCCACCTCAGCGTCCCAAAGTGCTGGAATTACAGGCATGAGCTTGGCTGCCTTTCTTGTGCATACTGAGAGAGGGACAGGTCTCCTCCCTTCATCCTGGGAGCTGGAAAGTGGGAGGGGCACACTCCTGCTGGCCTTCTCTCCCCCTCCAGGGTGGTCTGGGCAGAGGGGCTTGGTTTACGGGAAACATTCTGTTATTCCACATGGTGATCTTGCCATACTGGTAATTCACCTGGACTTTACGCGTGGGCAGGGAGGCTTAGTGGGTAGAAATAGCTAGGGGTGCTCAGGGTTAGGGTTGGAATGCTCCCTCAAGCTTTCTAATGGAGGCATACCTCTTGAGGGACAGGCTGGCTGGGTAGAAGCTGGCCTGCTTGGGGTCTAGGAAGGGAAATGAGAGAGGGGGTACTGGGAGCCACCTTCCAGACTCGTCTTCTGGTACCGAGCCTGGACCAGCTGCAAAACCCAGAGGGCAGCCAGTCTGGCTGGTATCTTTGCCACAAGATTCCTTCTTGACTTGGCCAAATGGTCTGTTGCCTCCGGTCCTGATCTTAGTGAGGGTAGGGTTCCCAGGGAAGCTCCAGGTGAGTTCACTGTACTTGGAGCGTCTGGGCCAAAGCTGGACTGCTGGGCCTGTTCAGTGGTGGCCATTGTGTATTATTGTTTCTGCAAGAAGGTTGGCCAAACATTTTGGCTGAATAGTTTCCATCTTGTGTCACCCTCAAACGAGAAATTTGCAAAGCACTGGGGTGCCTAATCTGAAGGTTTTTTTTTTTTTTTTTTTTTTTTTTTCTTGAGATAGGGTCTTGCTCTACCACCCAGGCTGAAATGTAGTGGTGCCATCATAGCTCACTGCGGCCTCAAACTCCTGGGCTCAAGCAATCCTCCCTCCTCAGCCTCCTGAGTAACTGGAACGACAGGCACCCACCATCATGCCCGGCTAAGTTTTTTTTAACAGATGCGGTCTCACTGTGTCGCCCAGGCTGGTCTCAAACTCCTGCCTTCAAGCGATGATCCTCCCACCTCAGCCTCCCAAAGTGCTGGGATTGACAGGCGTCAGCCACCACACCTGGTCCGTTAAAGTTTATTGATCAAAATAAAGTTTCTTTGAGGCCTCAGAAGGTTCTGGAGGTGGTGCCAGAAACTTGCTCCCGGCTGTGCTGAGTGGAGACCAGCGGATCTCGGGCCATGGTTTTATCTCACCAAAACCTCAGCATAGCGCCCTTCCCAGCCACCCTCGCTGCGGGGCTGGGCCCGCCCACCACGCCCAGCGCACCTCGCGGGGGCTGACTTCCCGCTTTGTGTCCACAGGCTGCTGAACAGGATGTCCTCGGATGACAGGCACCTGGGCTCCAGCTGCGGCTCCTTCATCAAGACCGAGCCGTCCAGCCCGTCCTCCGGCCTCGACGCCCTCAGCCACCACAGCCCCAGTGGCTCGTCCGACGCCAGCGGCGGCTTTGGCCTGGCCCTGGGCACCCACGCCAACGGTCTGGACTCGCCACCCATGTTTGCAGGCGCCGGGCTGGGAGGCACCCCGTGCCGCAAGAGCTACGAGGACTGTGCCAGCGGCATCATGGAGGACTCGGCCATCAAGTGCGAGTACATGCTCAACGCCATCCCCAAGCGCCTGTGCCTCGTGTGCGGGGACATTGCCTCTGGCTACCACTACGGCGTGGCTTCCTGCGAGGCTTGCAAGGCCTTCTTCAAAAGGACCATCCAAGGTGCGTGGTGGGCCTGGCCGGGGCTGGGCACGCGGGGTGGGGGGTCGGGGGTGGCGGCCCTGCCTGCGGGTCCGGCAGAAACGCTTCCGAGGGGCGCCTTTCCCCTTGCTCGGGGCGTCTCGTTCTGGGGCCGGACAGCTGCAAGACGGCTGTTGAAAGGACATGCGTTCCCCACCCTCTCAGTCCCCCATGCAGAGCCCCAGGAAACCCAAAGAAAATCCACAGAATGCCAAACCCTGGGTGCTTCTCACTGGTATAGGGTACACTGTCAAATGTGTGTCCCTCAACAAGTGTATTTTGTGGGGGGAATAACATAATTTGCCCGCAATTCCAGATCTGTCGGAAATATAAAGGGCCCCTCACTTTCTTTTTTGTCTTTTTTACTTGTACAAGTAAAACGCCAGACTTGGTGACTCACACCTGTAATCCCAGCACTTTGGGAGGCCAAGGCCAGAAGATGGCTTGAGGCTGGGAGTTGAGACCAGCCTGGGCAATGCAGTGAGAGCCCATCGCTAATTTTTTTTAAAAAATTAATACATGGTGGCACACACCTCTAGTCCCAGCTACTTGGGAGGCTGAGAGGGAGGATCATTTGAACCCAGGAATCTGAGGCTACAGTGGCCTGTGATGGCCCCACTGCCCTCCAGCCTGGAAGACAGAGCAAGACCCTGAGTCAAAAACAAAAAACAAATAATATGTGAGTATTTTCTCATTGTAGAAGACTCAGGCCTGTTGGAATCAGAACAGGAACTCACCCTGTTTGGATCCCAGTTTGACCTATCTTTTAAGCCTTTCTCTTTCTTCCTCTCTTTCTCTCCTTCCTTCCTTTCCCTTCTTCCTTTGTTTTTCTTTTCTCTTTCTTTTTCTCTCTCTTTCTCTTTCTTCCCTCCCTCCCTTCCTTCTTCTTTCTCTCTTTCTTCCCTCCCTGCCTCCCTTCCTTTTCTTTCTTCTTTCTTTCTTTCTTTCTTTCCTTCTCTCCCTTTCTTTCTTCCCTCCCTCCCTTCCTTTTTCTTTCTTTCTCTCTCTCTTTTTCTTCCCTCCTTACCTCCCTTCCTTTTTCTTTCTTTTCTTTCTTCCCTTCTCTTTCTTCTCTTTCTTCCCTTTCTCTTTTTCCCCTCCCTCCCTCCCTTCTTTCCTTCCTTCCCTGAGATGAGAGTCTTGGACTGGGCACAGTGGCTCACACCTGTAATCGCAGCACTTTGGGAGGCCAAGGTGGGCCTTGAGGTCAAAAGTTCTAGACCTGCCTGACCAACATGGTGAAACCCTGAAAATACAAAAAGAAAAAAAAATATCAGCCAGGCGTGGTCGCACGCACCTGTAATCCCAGCTACTAGGGAGGCTGAGTCAGGAGAATCGCTTGAACTCAGGAGGTGGAGGTTGCAGTGAGCCAAGATTGGGCCACTGCACTCCAGCCTGGGTGACAGAGTGAGACTCCATCTGAAAAAGAGAGAGAGATGAGGGTCTTGCTGTGTTGCTTAGGCGAGTGCAGGTGGCTATTCACAGGCACGATTATTGCACACTGCAGCCTTGAACTCCTGGGTTCAAACCATCCTACCACCTCAGCCTCTCAAGCAGCTAGAACTACCGTAACTGCCACCACACCCATAAGCTTTTTTTTCAATACATTTACATATCAGCTGAGTCACATTCCAATGGCCATGGGAGTGGCAGCCTCTTTCTGTGGGTACTAGAGTGAATCGCTCTGACAAAGGAGTGCAAGAACGCTGGTGGGTCGCTCTGTAAAGTCACCCCAAGGTAAACTGGGGAGAATGGTGAGCCTGCCCCCACAGGGTTGTTATCAAATTCATGGCAGAGAGTGACCATTGGGACCACTGGTGGGCACCACCACACCCAGTTCATTTTTGTATTTTTAGTAGAGATGGGGTCTCACCATGTTGCCCAGGCTGGTCTCGAACGCCTGGGCTCAAATGATCCACCCACTTTGGCCTCCCAAATCCTGGGATTACAGGCATAAGCCACCGTGGCTGGCCAATAGTTGTGATTCTTAACTGCAGCAGGCACTGGGCAGAGAACTTTCATTCAAGTTAGTCAAGATCAACTTAGATCTGTTGAGCATCTACTAAGCACCAGGCCAGGCTGTAGGTGCTGGTGATAGGATAGGCAGAAACCTGCTCATGCAGGTCATTGTGATGAGCTGGTGCCGTCAGACTGGAGAAAACCCAGGAACCACCCAGCCTGCCCTTGCCTCTGATCCCTCTCCAGTGCCCTGCCTGGCTGTCCCCGGAATGTACCCACCCCACTCTTTTCCCTTTTGGAAGAGGCAGGCCGAACTTCCCTAGGATGATTCTGTTAATTCAACCGTTATTTATGTGTTGACATTTCTTCAGATGGCAATCTGCGAAGCCAGTTGAGGACATTAGGACTGGACATGTTTCCAGTTCCACACGTTAGTTGAGGTGCTGTAGTGCATTGGCTAACCACCAGGGCTCCTGGTCACACGGTTCCATCATTCCCTTATAGCCGCACCTTGGGCATGCTGCCTCAGTTTCTCTCTGTGCTTCAGTTACTTCATCTAAAAAGTAAGATATCAGCTGGGCATGGTGGCTCACACCTGTAATCCCAGCACTTTGGGAGGCTGAGGCAGGTGGATCACTTGAGGCCAGTAATTCGAAACCAGCCTGGCCAACATGGTGAAACCCCATCGGTACTAAAAATATAAGAATTAGCCAGGCATGGTGGCAGGTGCCTGTAATCCCAGCTGCTTGGGAGGCAGCCGGAGAATCGCCTGAACCCAGGAGGCAAAGGTTGCAGTGAGCCGAGATTGCGCCACTGCACTCCAGCTTGGGCAACAGAGCAAGATCCTGTCTCAAAAAAAAAAAAAAAAAAAAAAGAAAAGAAAAAGCTTACATGAGTTAATATATATAAAGCACTTAGAATATTGCGCAGCACCTAGTAAGTGCCAAACAAGTGTTTGTGGTTGTTATTTTCACTTTAACATCATCATTTAAGACATATTATTATGAAAACAACAGACACCTTTATCTTACAGAACAAGCTTTTGTAATGTACCTATATTTAAATAAAACAACCATTGTTTTGATCTAACAGGATTCAGATTATTTTAGCTATTCTAGTTATAAATTTCTTTTTTCTATTTATTTATTTTTTTCTGAGATGGAGACTCGCTCTGTCATCCAGGCTAGAGTGCAGTGGCACAGTCTCACTGCAACCTCTGCCTCCCAGGTTTAAGCAATTCTCTTGCCTCAGCCTCCTGAGTAGCTGGAATTATAGGTGCCTACCACAATGCGCAGCCAAGTTTTGTATTTTCAGTAGATACGTGGTTTCAACATGTTGGCTACGCTGGTCTCAAACTCCTGACCTCAAGTAATCCACCTTGGCCTCCCAAACTGCTAGGATTACAGGCATGAGCCACTGTGCACAGCATAAATTGACTTATTTCTTAAATGAACCGTTTAAAAAAAAATAGTAAAAATTCTAGCAGTGCAAAAGAGTAGAGCAAGCTTTCCTGAAACCCCAGATCTCAGTTTTTTAAACTATTCTAGAAGGAGCCCTTTACCATCTTTGTCAAGCAAATGTTTACTGAGCATCTTCTGTGTCAGGCACAGTGCTGGCCTCCAAGACATAAAAATGAAAGCACCCTGGTCTCTGCCCACTTTCTACCCCCTGAGTCTGAGTCTAGGGGAAGGCCTTGGCATCTCTGTATTTGAAAAGCATTGCATGGCGATGCTGTCTCTTGCCTCAGCCAAGAGTGAGAACCTCTAGTCTGATGATTTTTACACAAATCATTGGATATCTGACAAACATAAAATGTTGAACTCAATTGGCATTATCAAAATAACAACATTTTTCTTTCTAAATTGTAAGGTGGTCTTGATGAGGTTGTCATTTTTTTATTTTTTATTTTTATTTTTTATTTTATTATTTTTTTATTTTTTTTTCAGACAGAGTCTCACTCCGTCACCAGGCGCCAGGCTGGAGTGCAGTGGTGCGACCTCGGCTCACTGCAACCTCCGCCGCCCGAGCTCAAGCAATTCTCCTGCCTCAGCCTCCTGAGTAGCTGGGACTACAGGTGCACGCCACCATGCCCAGCTTATTTTTTTTTTTTTTTTGTATTTTTTTTAGTTGAGACGGGGTTTCACTGTGTTGACCAGGATGGTCTCGATCTCTTGACCTCGTGATCTGCCCACCTCGGCCTCCCAAAGTGCTGGGATTACAGGCGTGAGCCACCGCGCCCGGCCATTTTTTATTTTTTGAGACAGGGTCTCACTCTGTCGCCCAGGCTGGAGTGCAGTGGTGCGATCTCAGCTACCTGCAACCTCCATCTCCCGGGTTCAAGTGATTCTCCTGCCTCACCTTCCTGAGTAGCTGGGATTACAGGCATGTGCCACCACGCCTGGCTAATTTTTGTATTTTTTTTAGTAGAGATAGGGTTTCACCATGCTGGTCAGGCTGGTCTCTAACTCCTGACCTTGTGATCCACCCATCTTGGCCTTCCAAAGTGCTGGGATTACAGGTGTGAGCTACCACGCCTGGCCTGCGGTGGTCATTATTTTAGACTCTCTGAGGTCAGTGTTTGAAAAACTGCTTGTTAGAAGACAGTCACATTTTCTTCTCACCACGTTGTTCTTAGATGGGCTGGAGAGTTCTGGATCACATTTTTAGAAAGCAGGGGCCAATGTGTGTAAACTCAGAAATCCTACTGCATGCTTGACAGAGTCCCTGGTGGCTGCGAATGTTCTCAGCAAGTCAAGAGTCCACATGAAAGATTTGTAAATAGTCTTAATTACTTGCTACCGTGAATAGGGTAATGATCTCTTCGTAGAAGTCAAAAGACAAACAGCAGCATTTGTGCAGCTGGGACTGAACTGCTGCAGCCTCTTCCCTTTCTCACAAGGAGAGTTTCAAGTTCATAACCAGAAAGAGGTTTATATTCAGAACAGGGAAACATAAACTCTTAAGGCTGACAGATTGCTCTGTTGTTTTATTAACTCTTTGGTTTTGTTCTAACAAAGATTTAGGTTATGTTGTTTTTTTTTTTTTTGAAAAGGAGTCTCACTCTGTTGCCCAGGCTAGAGTGCAGTGGCACGATCTCAGCTCTCTGCAACTTCCAACTCCCAGCTTAGCCTCCCAAGAAGCTGGGATTACAAGCATGTACCACCACACCTGGCTAATTTTTCTACTTTTAGTAGAGACGGGGTTTCGTCATGTTGGCCAGGCTGGTCTTGAACTCCTGATCTCAAGTGATCCTCACACCTCGGCTTCCCAAAGTGCTAGGATTATAGGCATGAGCCACCATGCCTGGACAGATTTTGTTGTTTCTAAATGTAGCAATTGCAGAAAATCTCGAAAAATAGGAAAAGTACAGAGAGGAGAAAAATGACCTAAAATTGGACAACCACAGAGACAAACTCAGAACTCAGTGAGCATTCATTAAGTCTCTCTGAGTAAGGTGCACAGGGGAAACAGGAGAGAAAGAGATGTGGTTCTGTCCCTAAGAAGCTGGAATCTGTTGTGGCTTTTTTGTTGTTGTTGAGATGAGGCCTCACTTTGTTCCCTAGGCTGGTCTCAAACTCCTGGCCTCAAGCGATGCTTCTGCCTCAGCCTTCCAGGCTGCTTAAGATTAGAGGGAGGAGCCAGTGTGCCTGGCCCAAGTAGCTGGAATCTACTGCTGAGTGCCCATGTGTCTATAGGCATAGCACTGGGCTTCAAACCAGGCCTTAGTCTTCTAAGCACCTAATATTCAGGCTGTTTTTTTTAAAAAGTCTTATTACATGGAGAGAGGACTCAAGTCATGGAATGATTCATTCATGAGTACATGTAAATGCTTGGAAAGCTCTGAAAATTGGATCAGGTGTAGTGGCTCGCACCTGTAATGGCAGCACTTTAGGAGGCTGAGACAGGAGGATCTCTTGAAGCTGGGAGTTCCAGCCCAGCCTGTGTAACAAAGCAAGAACCCATCTCTACAATAATTTTTTTTTAAATTATATGGATGTGGTGGCTCGTGCCTATAATTCCAGCTTCTTGGGAGGTTGTGGTCGGAGGATGGCTTGAGCCCAGGAGTTTGGAAGCTGCAGTGATCTATGATCCTGCCACTGCACTCCAGCCTGGGCAACAGAGTGAGACTCCGTCTCTAAAAACAGAAAAAAAGCTCTGAAAATCATGTTAATCATGTCACTTCACACCCTACCTCCTCCTTTGATCACTTCCTTCTGCTCAATCCAATGGCTGTACTAATAAGTGGAGGAAAGTTTGCAGAAACACAGATGCCACGATAGACTTAGAAAGACTAAGACAGAGTCATTTCTTCTCCACCGATCTTTGTTTTTTTTTTTTTTTGAGTCTCGCTCTGTTGAGCAGGCTGGAGTTCAGTGGCGTGATCCTGGCTCACTGCAACCTCTGCCTTCCAGGCTCAAGCAATTCTCCTGTCTCAGCCTCCCAAGGTAGCTGGGATTACAGGGGCGGCCACCACGCCTGGCTAATTTTTGTATTTTCAGTAGAGATGGGGTTTCACTGTTGGCCAGGCTAATCTCCAACTCCTGACCTCAAGTGATTCACCCACCTCAACCTCCCAAAGTGTTGGGATAACAGGCATGAGCCACTGCACCTGGCCACCAATCTTTATGTGCTTGGCTGGTAGCCCCATGGGGGTAGGAGGGAAAACGGGGAAGATGGGCAGACTACAGCCTGCCAGCCGGCCGCCCTTGGTTGTATAAATCAAGTTGTGCTGGGACGCAGCCACACCTATTTGTTTTCATCTTGTCTATGGCTGCTTGAGTGTTGTAGCAGCAGAGCTGAATAGTTGCAATAGACAGCCTGATCCGCAAAGCCTGAAACACTTCAGCACTGAACTAGGCAGATTGCTCTCAGGGACCTATAATCAACTCCTAGTAGTGCATGTTAGGTGTTTATTCCAACCTTCCCCAATTCTATGCTATGAAAGGGAGGGTTTTTTTTTTTTTTTTTTGTCGCTGGGGGCTATGATGACACTTACTGAGAACAGATGAGCTCAGAGACAGATGAAGGCACTTTCCTGAAGGGAGAGAATGGCTTGGAGTCAGAGGAGATAGACCTCAACCTGATTGTTTACTAGCATATCTAAAGAAAAAAAAAAAAATCTGCCCATTAGCAAGGATTGGCCAGAGCTGGAGGCATAGAAAAAACAGACATACTTAGGGAAAGGCACCACTCCTAGGAAAAGGGAGTCTTGGCCTAGGGATAGCCCGATGTGATTAAACATTCCGTTTATCTGATTAGTATCTTTCTGGTTAGGATCTAGTTCCCCTGCAGGTCTTCTGCAAGGAGTGAATTTGCAGGTCAGGCAGACAGATTAATTTCTCCTTAATGTTGCTCTCCTGGACCGCATCCCTGGGCTTACACATCAGGTTCCTGAATTTAGGCAGTAGGGTGTGCCTCTGAGAGATGGAGCCCCTTTCTGTGGGTGCCAAATGCAGCTGCTTCTGGGACTTGGGGCGAAGTGACACTGACTCTACTCTAAGGAAAACCTTTGTCATGGCTAGGCGAGGTGGCTTAAGCCTGTAATCCCAGCACTTTGGGAGGACAAGGTGGGTGGATCATCTGAGGTCAGGAGTTTGAGACCAGCCTGACCAATATGGTGAAACTCCCGTCTCTACTAAAAAATACAAAAAAATTAGCTAGGCATAGTGGTGGGTGCCTGTAATCCTAGCTACTCAGGAGGCTGAGGCAGGGGAATTGCTTGAACCCGGGAGGCGGAGGTTGCAGTGAGCCAAGATCGCATCATTGCACTCTAGCCTGGGCGACAAGAGCGAGTCTCCGTCTCAAAAAATAAAAATAAAAAATTTTTTTAAAAAAGAAAACTTTTGTAATGACCTTGACCCTGTCGCCCTGTGTCTCTCTCCCAGCAATGACTCTGCATCCTGTTTTATTGAGAAACTAGAACTCCCTCAGCTTCCTGCTGCCAAACCTATGCACTCTCTCTTCCATGTGTGAAATTGCTTCCATTCACTGATTCCACAGCTATTTCTTGCTACTCGTTCACTGCTGGAAGAGATGTCTCCTACCCCAGGCTCAGCTCTTCTCCAGCTTTGAATCCTACCTCTTCCCCTCCTCCCAGAGACCCTCTTGCCCATTACCTCCTCTCCTTTGTCTTCCCCTCCTCATTTTCTAAAGTTTCCTTCCTTCCTTCTGGCCATCAGCATTCAAATATCTCTAGTATCTCCAATCTTATAAAATATATATCCTCTCCACCTTTGCCTTCCTGGTTCTTATCTTCCTCCTCTCAGTTCTTGACCCAGCTTCTGTGCCCAGCCTCTTCCTTCTCATATCCATGGCTTCCGTTGTCTCTGAAATCAGGATGAATGCTGACTCCGTAGCTCTTGCTGTCATCCTCTTGCCCAGGCTCCATTCCTTTCACACCTAATGAACATTTCCACTTGGATGTCCCAGAAGTACCACAGTCGCACCAAGTTCTAAACAGAAGCGTTCCTTCCATCACCGTTCTCCTTGTGTTCCTAATTCAGTGCCTGCATCAGCCCTCCACGTTCAAACCAGACACCTGGGTCTTACCTTGAACTCTGTGCTCAATCCCCACCCTCAACTAACATCCCTGTTCATTCTCCCTCCTTCCAATCACTTGACCCAGAAGCTTGTCTTTCTTCCCCTGCTTCAGCGCAGGCCACCACTGACTCCCACTGCTTCCTACCTGTTCTCCTTGCTGCCAGGCTCACCTGTTCCCAGTCTGAACACACATCTGACCATGTCTCCTGCTTTTTTGTGGGGAGAATTGAAACTCCAGAACATGGCTAAGGATGCCCTCTGGGATTGCCCCACGTTTCCTGCCACTCTCCTTTGCATGCCATGGTCAGCCTGACGGCTCTGTTTTCTAGTTCCCAGATTTTATTTCATGCTTTCAATTTCTAGACTTTGCATACACTCTTCTCTCTTTTGCACCTACTCCCAATCTCTACTCTCAATTTGTGTCCCTTAGGTCTCTAGTTAGCGGGCATTTCCTCCAGGAAGCCTTCTCAGATTCTCTCCTTTCATTTCTCCTGGGTGCCCTGCAAAGCTTCGCCCATCACGCCACCCTTATCCCTCCATGTGGTTATTGCCATTTCTTGGTCTGACACCCCAAGAAGATTGCAAGCTCCTAAGGCACAGGGTGACATTTACTTTTTTTTTTGAGACAGAGTCTCCCTCTTGTTGCCCAGGCTGCCAGGCTGAAGTGCAATGGTGCAATCTTAGCTCACTGCAACCTCCACCTGCTGGGTTCAAGTGATTCTCCTGCTTCAACCTCCCAAGTAGCTGGGATTACAGGTGCCCGCCACCATGCTCAGCTAATTTTGTATTTTTTTAGTAGAGACGAGGTTTTCACTATGTTGGCCAGGCTGGTCTCGAACTCCTGACCTCAAGTGATCCACCTGCCTCATCCTCCCAAACTGATGAGTTTGTGAGATGTGAGCCACCATGCCTAGCCCACAGTTACTTTGATTTTCACTTAACCCCACATCCTCTCATAGAACCTGGCATGTAGGAGGTTCTCAGTGTGTCCAGATACAACACAATCCCCACAGTGATCTCCTATTTCCCAGGGAGGACAAACTGAAGAAGTTGGGCCAGACTGCATATGTGTGAACTTTAAGGGATTTAGGTAAAATAGTCAAATGTCTGCTTATAATAATACATTATTTAGTTACGCTTGCATATTTTGAGTTACCTTATGGGAAACAATATATTATTTTTGAGAAGTTGTTTTCTACACATACTTTGTGAAGGAAGGTTTATCAAATGAATCTTTGATACAAGTGCCTTTGTCTGCTTTCTCTAGAGCCACTCTTTTAGTCATTTAACATGGTGTTTCAATGTGCTGCCTTCATTTCTATCAGTTAATTGAAATTTTATGAGAATGTATTGCTGTTATACCTAAAATTTTATTTTAAGCTGTAAGTATATGTCCTATACCATTAGGGGAGTTCTTTTTTTATTTGTATTGATTTATGATCAGGATATCTACAATGTATCAGGTACATACTGATTTTGACACCCAACACTTATAAGATCATTTTCCTGGGAATAACTAAATATGTGTTAAATTTCTTTACTCCCAGGCTAGGCGTTGTGTCTCACAACTGTAATCCCATCACCTTGGGAGGCTGGGAGGCATGAGGATCACTTGAGGCCAGGAGTTGGAGACCAGTTGGCCAACCTGGCAACACCCCGTCTCTACTAAAAATATAAAAATTAGCTGGGCATGGTGGTGCATGCTTGTAATCCCAACTACTTGGGAGGCTGAGGCACCAGAATTGTTTGAAGCCGGGAGGCAGAAGTTGCAGTGAGCCGAGATCACACACTGCACTCTAGCCTGGCTGATGGAGTGAGACTTGGTCTCAAAAAAAAAAAAGTTTATTTTAATTTCCTCCCTTTGTTAGTGATTCACTCTGGCGAGTAGCAATGATTGAGGTCTTTTTAGGGCCCTGTGTCTTCCCAATTGTAGATTGTTGTTCAGTATAAAGTGATTGACTTAATAGCACCTCTAATGTGAGACCTTATAAAGACTCAAAGCGTAAGCAACTTTTTTTTTTTTTCTTGAGACAGGATCTTGCTCTGTTGCCCAGGCTCAGTGCAGAGACAGGATCACGGCTTACTGCAGCCTCGAACTCCTGGGCTCCTGCCTCAGTCTTCTGAGGAGATTGGATTACAGGCATGCACCACCATGCCCAGCTAATTTATATTTAAAAAAAAAAAAAAAACTGTAGAGACGGGGTCTCTCTATGTAGCCTTGATGAGTCTCGAACTTTTGGGCTCAAGAAGTCCTTCCAGCTCCTCTTCCCAAAGGGCCAGGATTATAGTGTGAGCCAGGGCACCCAGCTGCAACTTCCTCTTTTCTAAAGGACAATGCTGGGAAAACTCCTGCCTTACATTTGAGCTTATAGCGTAGCTGTTCTGTTCCCTGGTGAATATTTCGTAAACACCAACCGTTGTGCTGAGAGCTGTGGATAGAGCAATGGCCCCACCCTAGCGGGCTTGCATTGTAGCGGGGAAAGTAGACAATAAATGTGATAAATGATGAAGCGTGCTGACAGACTGAGACAGGTGTTATGAAGGAGAAAAAACAATGCTGAGACCATAGAATGACTGAGAAAGGGCAGTCTCATTTAGACGGAAGATTAGGGAAGGCTGTGCTGATAAGGTGACTTTTGAAGTAAGCCGAAGCGCATCAAGGAATCCTGGGACCAGCGTTCCAGGCAGAAGAAGCCAGTGTGTTTCAGGACAGGATGGGGGCCGACATGGCTAGTGTCAGTGAGTAAAGGCGAAGTGGACGGGGCTGGAGGGGATGGGAAGAGTCTAGGGGCCATGGTGAGTGGTGTGCTTGGATGTTTTTCTAGGTAGAGCAGCAGCCACTGACTAACTTATGATACGTGGCCATGGGGGGCTGTGGAGTTAGGTAAAGCCAGGCTGCACTCCTTGAGTTCCCAGGGTAAATGGCCAACTTCACACGGGTCATGGGGAGTCCTCCGAGCCACTCCTGGGTCTCTAACTTAAAACAAGGAACAAGTAAGAAATAGCTGGCACAGTGCTTCCTCCGTTCACCTGGGGCCCAGATGCAAGCTTGGAAGGAAACTCCCCTAGGAGCAGGGAAGGAAGATGATTGATGGGTTATTCTGCCTTGGATCACCTCCAGGTCTTTTGTCCTGGAGAATGCAGCTGGCAGATCCTGGATCCCGGGAGACACAAGACAGAGGTGCAGAGACGTGGGCAGGAGTGGGCGGGAGTCAGGAGCTAGGTGCTGGTCCCAGCCCAGTCACTCGCCAGCTGGCTGACCTTGGGCAAGCAAGGACTGAGTTCCTCTGGCCCCAGTTTCCTCATCTATACAAAAAGAGTGCATTAAACCCACAAAATGTTAGCTATCTGCAGGGCGCTGGCGAATGACAGAACACATAATTCCTCTTTTTGGAGACACAGCCAGGGTGCAAGTCAGAATGTGGTCGGCTTGTGACTTAGGCGACACATAGAGTCCAGAGAAGGTTCATACCTTCTGGAGGGCAGGGAGGGCTTCCTGGAGGAAGGGACGCTTTCTCAGGAGTGGAAGGTAAACATGCTTGGCCGCAAGAGAGGAGGGAGCTCAGTGGTGGATGATGGGCTGGAAAAACAGCATGGAACTGGATTGCACCAGGCTTCACAGATCATAGTAAGGAACAGTAAGTGAGGGTTATTTAACTAGGCTTAGAGTCTCGGCTTTACAATCTATAGTTGTATCACCTTGGGCAAGCGACTTAGCTTTTCTAAGCCTTAATGTCCGTATCAGTAAAATGTGGCTAATAAATAGTTCCTGCCCCGAGAGTGTTATTGCAAAAATGAAATGAGACATGCCTGTGAGGTGTGTAACTGAGTGCCTGGCATGTGAAGTAAATAGTATTTGCTTTGTTGTTTATGCTTAGCAACGGGAAGTCATTGAAGGCTTCTGAGCAGGGAATTAATCAGATCTCCGTTCAGCAAGATAATTTTGGTGACAATTGGAATGATGATGCGGAAGCAGGAGAGGCGAGGAAGCTATTTTATTATTATTTTTTTGTGTCACCCAGGCTGGAGTGCAGTGGTGCAATCTCAGTTCATTGCAACCTCCACCTCTTGGGATCAAGTGATTCTCCTGCCTCAGCCTCCCCAGTAGCTGAGATTACAGGTGTGTACCACCACACCCAGCTAAAATTTTTTTTTGTATTTTTAGAGGAGACGGCAGGTGGTGACGGTGCCAGGGGGGCAGGGGGGTGAGGGGGGTTCACCATGTTGGCCAGGCTGGCCTTGAACTCCTGACCTTGTGATCTGTCCACCTTGGCCTCTCACAGTGCTGGGATTACAGGTGTGAGCCTGCAGAAAGCAATTTTAACAGTACAGTTAGGGTCATCCAAACCAAAATGGGGCAAAAGGGCTAAAAGTTAGGCTTGAGGAGCTTTCAAAAGTGGATTCAGGCTGGGCTTGGTGGCTCACGCTTGTAATCCCAGCACTTTAAGAGGCCAAGGCAAGCGGATCACTTGAGGTCAGGAGTTTGAGACCAGCCTGATCAACATGGTGAAACCCCGTCTATACTAAAAATAAAAAATTAGCCGGGCGTTGGGGCTCGTGCCTGTAATCCCAGCTACTCAGGAGTCTGAGGCTGGAGAATTGCTGGAACCTGGGAGGCAGAGGTTGTAGTGAGCCGAGATTGCGCCATTACACTCCAGTCTGGGCAACAGAGCGAGACTCTGTCTCCAAAAAAAAAAAAAAAAAAAAAAAAAGGTGGATTCAGTATTAAAAGGATAGTGACTGGATTATGGACATTGAGGGAAGGAGGACTCTTCAGTTTCTAATTTGGGATACTAGGGAGATGGCAAAGCCATTAAGGGGAAAACTTAAATACCCAGAAGGAAGAATTTCGTCTGCTAGGGTAGTCAGGGTGGGAAGGAGCATGAGATCACAGACAAAGTTTTGAACATACTGAGTTTGATCAGTTCACAGAGACTCTGGAGAGTTTGGAATTACAGCCCAGAAGCAAAATCTTGAGTGGGGTTTTGACTCTAAGGAGATCTTCTGGGGCTGTGATTCTCAAAGCAGGGCCCTCAGGCCAGCAGCAAAGGCTACACCTGGGAGCTTGTTAGAAATGCAAATTGTGGGCCCCACCCTAAACCTACTGAATCTGAGACTAGGGGCCAGGCCCAGCAATCTGATTTAACTAGCCCTTCAGGTGAGCTTCATCCAAGCTCAAATTTGAGAACTGGTCTTCTCTTTAGGAGGAGAAGGATTGAGAGACGCCGCTAAGCAGGAGATAAGCAGGGCCTTGAAAAGAGATTGAGGAGTGCCACATTCCATCAGTTCTAAGAGGTACATTTTCTCCAAGGAACATTTCTGAATTGGGCTGCCTGCCACAGTTACCGTTGACCAGGTGACAGCCGTTCCGTGGTTGTCACTGCCCTCACGTGCACATCAAAAGTTGCAGAAAAGGGGCCAGTGGCCTGAGACAACAGTGGACACCTTTTCTTTTCTTCTTTTTTTTTTTTTTTGAGACAGAGTCTCGCTCTTCACCAGGCTGGAATGCAATGGCGAGATCTTGGCTCACTGCAACCTTGGCCTCCCTGGTTCAAGTGATTCTTCTGCCTCAGCCTCCCAAGTAGCTAAGATCACAGGTGCCTGCCACCATGCCCGACTAAAGTTTGTATTTTTAGTGGGAACGGGGTTTCACCATGTTGGCCAGGATGGTCTCGATCTCTTGATCTTGTGATCTGCCCACCTCAGCCTCCCAAAGTGCTGGGATTACAGGTGTGTGCCACCGCACCCCACAACAGTGGACACTTTCTTACAAAACCTTCGACAGTAGAGAGGATGAGACTGAAAAAACATGAAAACAATGACTTTGATAAAAAATGATTCAAAAGAGTTAGATTCTGAGATGTTTTAGCAATATGTTAACCAATTTGGTTTTTCTTGTATTTTTTATGCATGTATAAGAAGGCTATGGGATCAAATCAAATCTAAAAAACTTTTTTTTTTTTTTTTTTTTTGGCGACTGGGTCTCGCTCTGTCACCCAGGCTATATATAGTGCAGTGGCACAGTCTCGGCTCACCGCAGCCTTGACCTCCCGGACTCAAGTGATCCTCCTACCTCAGCCTCTAGAGTAGCTGGGACCACAGGAGCATGCCACCACGCTTGGCTAATTTTTTATATTTTTGGTAGAGATAGGGTTTCACCATTTTGTCCAGGCTGGTCTTGAATACCTGGGCTCAAGTGATCCGCCATCCTTGGCCTCCCAAAGTGCTGGGATTGTAGGCATGAGCCAACGTGCCTGGACTTACTGGTGGATTCTTTTTCCTTTCTTGACTGGTACATAAAATAATGGTGCATCTTACCATTGAAAGCATCTTAGTTCATTACAAACCAAGCTACTAAAAATAAAAAAGCAAGCACCCCAGAGTTGAAGAAGTACATATAGAAGTGGTTGGAGATGTTACAAGAGTCCCTGTAGAGAGAAGGGAGGTGATATCTAACAAAATAGTCTAAGAGCGGGGCAGTGGGTGTCTGCTGCTTCAGGAAGGACCAGGAAGAGAAGGACCAAGAAGAGACAACTGCATTTGGGAGAAGAAAGATCACTGTTATGGAATTCTAGAACTCTCTGGGTGGGGGCTGTTGCTTTTGATTCATTTGCGTTCATTATCTATTCAACAGATATTAATCAGGTACCAGGATTAAGATACTGTACGTGAGATACAGAAATGAAAAACATAATAATCTCCATTCCTAATAAACACATAGTTTAGAAGGGAGGCCCACAGGTACAATCCTGATTATGAAACACTAAGCTAGCTGCTTTCAGTGTGGGGGATGGGGTGGTGGGAAGAAACACGTTAGCCTCTCTGGGGCAGAAGGGAAGGAAGTGTCACCAAGGAGGCCATGTGAGAACTGAGACTCCAGGGATGTGGAGGAGCTGGCCAGGAGGACCAAATGAGGAGTTTCAGGTAGAAGGAGGCGTGGGAGGCCTGGGGGTTCCATGAGATCCGTGAGCTATATTTACAGGTAGCTCAGGTCTGCTGGAGCCCACAGACTGGAAGCCTCAGTGTGAGGGGATTGGGATGAACAAGCTGGAGGTGGGCAGATGATAAAGGGCCTGATAGGCTTGGGCCTGGAGTTTAGATTTTGTTCTCTGCTCAGGGGGGAACAGTTGGAAGATACCTTAAATTTGTACTTTAAATTTATTTCTAAGTCTTTTCAAAATAAGGTATGCAAATAGTTTAAAGAGTATAAAAGAAACATAAATTTTAGGCTGGGCACAGTGGCTCACGTCTGTAATCCCAGCACTTTGAGAGGCTGAGGTGGGTGGATCACCTGAGGTCAGGAGTTCCAGACCAGCCTGGCCAACATGGTGAAACCCTGTCTCTAATAAAAATACAAAAAAATTAGCTAGGTGTGGTGGTGGGCCCCTGTAATCCCAGCTACTTGGGAGGCTGAGACAATCACTTGAACTCGGGAGGTGGAGGCTGCAGTGAGCCAAGACTGTTCCACTGTCCTCCAGCCTGGGTGACAGAGTGAGAATCTGTCTCAAAAAGTAAGTTTTATAATGAAGGATCGCAGTCACTGGCCGTACCCATTCTCCTCCCACTCCAATCCAGAGTTAACCATTAAAAAAAACCAAAACACTTCTATCATTTACTAATATTATGATTTTTACAGTCGTATTTGCTGACAGAAATTTTTACCTTCTTTCTTGACTTTCTGTTACAGAAGATGAGTTAGCTCCAATTACACAAGCCATCCCAACACACATACACACATACTCATCACACTGTCCCAACATCGTTATATCACAAAATTGTCTATTTTGCCTGTTGCCGGTTCCTTCTTGACGTGTCCTTGACTTTCCTTGTGGGTTGTATTCCGTTTTCTGGATCCTACCTCTTCCTTTTTTTTTTTTTTTTTGGTTCACTTCTTTGGGGAAAGCACATAGTTCATGGATGTGCTCAAAAGGTGCAGGAGAGGTAAAATCAGCGATACCTTGTGTATGTTGAAATGCCTCTATTCCATCCTCCAACCTCCACACTAGATTCATGTCTTGTCTTGGTACAGAATTCCACTTGAAAATAATTGTCCCCCAGAATCTGGACACCATTGCTGCTTTGTCTTCTAGCTCCTGATGCTGCTGCATCTGCGTCTTCAATGTCTGGCACTTTCTGAGGTTCTGCAGGGTGGCTAGCTTATTTCTTATTCACATCCCTTGCTTTAGCTACCTAGGTTTCTACTTCCCTCATTCTCTGAGACAGTTCTCACTCCTGTCCTCCAGCTACTGGACTTTTGGGACGATGTGTAGACAGGTGTGCTTCGTGTGCCGTGATGAGCCAGAGAACCCATAAACTTGCCTGGGAGAGTTATTAACCGACCTCCAGGGGGCAGTGTGGAGGACAGATTGGAAAGGGAAATGGAGACAGGCTAGAGCACGACAGTGGTTGCAGTGATGAGTGTGGAACTAGGACTGTGGTGGGAGGGAGAGAGGGAGGAGGTATCAGGAAGTAGGATGAAAGGATCTTAGGGGTAGATATGAAAAATCCAGGAGGCCCCTTCGTTTCTGACAGGTGGCAGGTGGCTAGTTGTCCCTTTGATGAGACAAGGGATACAGTAAGAGGAACAGGCTGAGTGAGGATGGGTTCCGTTTGAGAAAGGTGAGGAGCAGAGGGGGCCTCCAGGTAGACACATCAGCAGGTAGATGGCTATAAGGGCATGAGCACTGGCTGCAGATTGTTGCCAATTGCATAATAGTGGAAGCCAGTGGCATGGATGAGATCATCCAGCTCATGGGTGAAGGGGAGGATCAGGAGAGCAGAGGACCCTGGACAACACAGAGATGAAAGGGGTGGACCCTGTCTCCAGGGGTGAGGAAATAAGGGAAGTGACCATCACCCCAACACCCACCCACTTTTTTTTTTTAGATGGAGTCTTGCTCTGTCACCCAGGCTGGAATACAGTGGCACGATCTTGGCTCACTGCAGCCTCCACCTCCTGGGTTCAAGCAGCCTCCCAAGTAGCTAGGACTACAGGCATGTGCCACCATGCTTGGCTAATTTTTGTATTTTTAGTAGAGACAGGGTTTCACCATATTGACCAGGCTGGTCTCAAACTCCTGACCACATAATTCACCTGCCTCGGGGCCTCCCAAAGTGCTGAGATTACAGGTGTGAGCCACCACACCCGACCCCACCCCAGCCCCTTCACACCAGCTGCATAGAGCGGTGTCATTTGAGCTCTGTCATTGACCAGCAGACTCTGAGCCCACAGGTTCCCAAGAGCTGTTTGTCTGAGCTTAGCAACCCCCTCCCTGAGCCTGGGGCAGGGCCGCCCTGCTCCCTGCAGCTGTTCATGAACAGCTGATGGGGATGCCCCTGGGATTTCCTTCTCTCAGGGAAGTGCAGCCTCTAAGAGAGCTGGTAGTGGCAATTACCCCTTCGCCTTAAGGTCACAGAGAAGTCCAGGTCATTTTCTGCAAGTGCCTGCCTCCCTCCTTCAGGCATGGACACCATCCACTCTGAGGTCTAGGGACCTGAGGCAGATCTTAATGTTCTCAAGTATCAGAGTTGGTGGCTAACCGCGGGTCTGACACCTAGAAAAGACTTATCCTGGAATCCTCTGGCTGTATCTTCCCTGTAAGACAATCTTGTACACCCTGTAGCCCAGGATGGCTTTGAATGCGGACCCACACAAATTGATAAACTTTCTTGTAACATAATGAGATTTTTCTGTGATTTTTTTTTTTAGTTCATCAGCTATTGTTAGTGTGTGTGTTTTTTTTATTTTTTATTATTTTTTATTTTATTTATTTATTTTTTTTAAAGACCATGTTGGTCAAGCTGGTCTTGAACTCCCGACCTCAGGTGATCCGCCCGCCTTGGCCTCCAAAGTGCTTGGATTACAGGCGTGAGCCACCGCGCCCGGCCTGTTAGTGTGTTTTACATGTGACCCAAGACAATTCTTCTTCCAATGTGACCCTGGGAAGCCAAAAGATTAGACACTCCTGCTGTAAGATCTGCCTGAATATAAAAATAAGCAGAGCAGCCGTGGTGGCCTGCTTGCCAGTGCCTGAACTTGACTAAGACATTCATATACTTTCTGTCACTGAATCCAAGGAACTTTTATTTTTTGTTATTTATTTATTTTCGAGATGAAGTCTCACTCTGTCACCCAGGCTGGAGTGCAATGGCATGATCTCAGCTCACTGCAACCTCTGCCTCCCGGGTTCAAGTGATTCTCCTGCCTCAGCCTCCTGAGTAGCTGGGACTACAGGCACGGGCCACCGTGCCCAGCTAAATTTTTCTATTTTTAATAGAGATGCGGTTTCACCATGTTGGCCAGGCTGGTCTGGAACTCCTGACCTCAAGTGATCCTCCTGCCTCGGCCTCCCAAAGTGCTGGGATTATAGGCATGAGCCACTGCACCTGGCCTGAATCTGGAGAACTTTTAGATAGGAACTTTATGAGATGGGAACTGTACCCATTTTACAGATGAGGAAACTGAGGCTCAGAGAAGTTAGGTGATGTGCCCAAAGGGGAGTCTGCATCTGTCTATACTGAATACACTCCCAGATTAGAACCTGGAATTTATACTAACCATTGGCTATGTCCCTGTCCTGAGAGAACTCATCCCCAAAACTGCCACACTTCAGCTGCAATTGTGCATCGCCAATGTCCTCTCCTTGTTACTGCACGCTCCTAGGCCCACCTCAAGAGACCACAGGAATTCTGATGAATTAATCTCATCACTTTATCGAGGAGGCACTTAAAAAAATTACAGAGCAAGCCCGCCAGCTTGGCTTTGCTGGCAGCCAGCCGCTGGGACCATAAAACAAATTGAAAGGAACCAAAATAAATAAATAATTAGGTCTCGCTCTGTCACACACACACACACACACGCACACACGCACACACGCACACACACGCACACACGCACACACACACAGATCGGCCCCCAAAGGGTGAAGAGCCTGGCTGGGACTTGCCGTTAGCACTTGGTCTTCTTGTCCTGGGACAGCACCAGTAAGCTCCACACACAAACGTCATGATGACCCTCTTACTCTGAGCAGCAGCCAGTGGCCTTTCCTTCCCCAAAAGGTGACAGGTTAGCTAAGGAGCTGACAGCAAGGCACGGGAAACGTAGGAGCATGCTGGTGTGGGCCTGCTGTTGCAGGCAGCATGAGCTGTGAAGCCCGTGCTGGGCCCTGTGAACTCCTTGCAGTGTCTCAGAGCAGGCTGGAGCTGACAGGATGGGTCCCAGTCCTCGCTGTCCCATACCCTGGATACTGCTCACCTTTTTTTTTTTTTGGAGATGGTGTCTTGCTCTGTTGTCCAGGCTGGAGTGCAGTGGTACGATCTCTGATCACTGCAACCTCCGCCTCCTGGGTTCAAGCAATCCTTCTGCCTCAGCCTCCCGAGCAGCTGGGACAGCAGGTGTGCACCACCACACCCGGCTAAGTTTTGTGTTTTTAGTAGAGGCAGAGTTTCACCATGTTGGCCAGGCTGGTCTTGAACTCCTGACCTCAGGTAATGGATGAGGTCTTTGGAAGAGCAGCCAGATCTTCCAAAGTGCTGGGATTATAGGCGTGAGCCAGTGCTCACCTCATCTGTAAGACAGAGAAAAATCTGTTTTCCTCCAGGGTTGCTGGGAACAAGAAAGCCTCAGGATCTGTAAAGCAGAACGGCTCCCAAACAAACACTCCTGATGTATGCGCATTGAGTGGCTGGGTGGGGGCAGGGCCCAATCCTCCAGTGCCTTCTAAGCCAAGATAAAGGCTTGGATGAATTAGTTTTTATATGTGTTTTCCTCCCTTCTGTTTGTTTTTTGAATTTTTTGAATTTTACTGGGCTTATATGAATATTAAAATTATTTCCCAAGAAGCCATCCAAGCCAGAATGCTCTAAGACATGGTTAGAGCTAGATAAAAGCAGGGAGAGGTACACAAAATCTTCATCCCTTCCCTTTCCCATCCCCTCTCATCCTCCAGCACAGCACGACCTCCAGCCCCTCCCTACTAGAAATGGGATGGGGAGAAAGGTGGTGCCAGCTGGACTTGAGAGAGAGGGAGGGACAGGAGCTGAAGAGACACAATAACAAAACTGCACTGTGCTGTGCTGTTCTTCATTTGTACCTTCCAGTTGCCTTTCTTTACCTCCCCTACCTGCCCTCCCCCCATTGCCTTTCCCTCCATCACTAGGCACATTGTAGGTGCTCAAAGCATATTCATTAAGAGTCAGCGGGTCAGAGTGCCCAGGGCAGGCACCTGTATTAGAAAGGCAGCCATAACCTCTCCTGACCAGACTGTCAACCCTCCCAGTAAGAACCCTGGAAGGTCAGTTCAACCTAAATAAGACCTCTGTGTTCACACTGCATAGAAACACCTGGAAAACTCAGATTTCTCATCTGTAAAATGAGAGTAGTATTAGTACCTATTTTCTCTTGCATGGAATTGCTGTTGGGAAGGACTCCATAGATCAATCACTTACTGCGCTCTGCTTGCCCGTCTCTCCATGGTGGTGGCTGTGCTAAGTGCAGCTTGGCACTGGGGAGCAGCCCAGTGGGGTCTTGCCTTTGTGGGGTCTACAGCTTAAAGGAGCAGGGGTTGGATTTATGGTAGCCATTTTTTTTTTTTTTTTTTTTTTTTTTTTTAATGGAGTCCTGCTCTGTCGCCTGGGCTGGAGTGTAGTGGAGTGATCTTGGCTTACTGCAACCTCCACCTCCCGGGTTCAAGCAATTCTCCTGTCTCAACCTCCTAAGTAGCTGGGATTACAGGCGCATGCCACCACACCTGGCTAATGTTTTTGTATTTGTAGCAGATACAGGGTTTCACCATATTGGTCAGGCTGGTCTCAAACTCCTGACCTCAGGTTATCCATCTGTGTTAGCCTCCCAGAGTGCTGGGATAACAGGCACGAACCACCGTGCCCAGCCTGTTAGCCATTCTTATAACCCATGAAAGGAGTGGCCTGAACACTTCATCCCAGATTCCCTCTGCTGAATGAACTGTGCTTGTAAAATGGCCCCCTCACATTGAATAGTGTTTAAAGCAGTTGTCCATAGGTGGTCTTGATTAATCCTTCATTTACTAGATTATCCCACTGTTTTGAAGATGAGGAAATTTCACCTTGGTGAAAGGAAAGTATATCCTCAAGGTCAGCAAAGCCGGGTGGCCTGGGACTCTCCAGTGGGATGCAGAACCCGGGCCTTAATCCTGGTGGACACAGAGCTTCCAAGAGGCTTTTCCCGCACACCGGGGGTCCAGGCTGGAGGCTGGAGAAGCTGGTGGTGCTGGCAGTGGTGGTGGTGGTCTGCACTGATGCTCCGGTCAGCACAGGGGGCGTTCTCCTGCAGTAAAATGCCAGCTCAGTGAGTTTCAATGTCCCCGTCGAGGGTAGCTTCGACACTGTGGGTGGCCCAGTCCTCTGGAAAGTGTTTCCCCAGTGGTTGCCTGGTCCACCCAGACCTGCGACCTAGAGTCTCCACATGGAAGAGAGTTTGAAACGTTCCACCAAGCACCTCACAGCACCTGCTTTGAGAACGCTGCCCAGTGGGAGCCTCGGGGTGGTGGTGGGAGTGGCCGCTCTGGCTTTGAATGAATTAAAATCCCTGTCTATCCAGCCCTTCAGGGGCAGGTAGGGGCCCTGGGCGGCCAGCACCCGGAAACCCTGTCTGTGTCTGGTTGCAGGGAACATCGAGTACAGCTGCCCGGCCACCAACGAGTGTGAGATCACCAAACGGAGGCGCAAGTCCTGCCAGGCCTGCCGCTTCATGAAATGCCTCAAAGTGGGGATGCTGAAGGAAGGTAAGAGGCCAAACGGAGGTGGACTTTACCAGGAGGCTCTGCTTGCTGGGGAGTTTTCGTCCCCTGTGAGACAACCACAAGCTGTGGACCTGTGTCCCAGGATGAGACCCAGTCAGTGCCTGTCTCCTCCCGCAGCCTGCCAGCTCGCTTCCAGCCATGGCGCCTGCACGGCTCTCCTCCTTTAGGGAGGTGGGAATTGGAATTTCTCCATTAAGGATCCTTCAGAACCCCTGACTCCACTTGGGCCCCAGACAGTTGGCCTGGCACTCTGGGAAGGCCCTCCTTTGGGGGCAAACCCCCTCTCCACCCTAGGAGGAGTAGGCGTAAGAGGCTGTTATCCCCAGCACCCTTGAGGGCTTGGGGGTGAAAAGGACAGACACATTAGGGCCGTGAATGATAAATAATGTTCCCTTCACCTGTGGAGAACGGCGTTTGTTTTCTGGTGGGTGGACCAGACATGGCTCTCGCCTTGGGAATGTTGCTCCCTTCCTTGTTGCCTCTCCTTTCTCTCCCTGTGTCCTCTGTTTCTAGAGCTGCGCTGTCCGATATGACAACTACAAGCCAAACATAACTCCTGAGCCCTGGTCCAAACTGAGAGATGTGCCTAGTGTAAAACCCATGCCCGCTCTACAGACTTCACAGGACCATAAAAAGCAGAGCAAAGTCTGGTGGTGATCATTTTAAAAACTTGATTGTGACTGGATATGGTGCCTCACGCTTGTAATCCCAGCACTTTGGGAGGCCAAGGTGGGTGGATCATCTGAGGTCGGGAGTTCGAGATCAGCTTGACCAACATGGAGAAACCCTATCTCTACTAAAAATTCAAAATTAGCCAGGTGTGGTGGCACATGCCTGTAATCCCAGCTACTCAGGAGGCTGAGGCAGGAGAATCACTTGAACCCTGGAGGCAGAGGTTGCTGTGAGCTGAGATTGCACCATTGCACTCCAGCCTGGGCAACGAGCAAAACTCCGTTTCAAAACAAAAAAACAAAAAACCAACAAAAAACTTCATGCAGAAAAGCTAATCTTCTGGACATGTTAAATTAAATAAAACATATTATGAAATTAGCATCATATGCTTCTTTTTATCTTGTTTAATGTGGCTACTAGAAAATTTGAAATGACACATGGCTCTCATTATTGGGACAACTGCTCCAGGTGTCCTCCTCTTCCTTACCTTCTCTATTGATTTACTCCGTTTTTTTATATTAAAATATTATCTATAGAGACAAAGTCTTGCTATGTTGCTCAGGTTGGTCTCAAATTCCTAGGTTCAGGCAGTCCTGCACCTTAGCCTCCTAAAGTGCTGGGATTACAGGCGCACACCACCACAACTCGGCTAATTTTTTGTATTTTTAGTAGAAACAGGGTTTCACTATGTTGGCTAGACTAGTCTTGAACTCCTGGCCTCGTGATCTACCTGCCTTGGCCTTTGAAAGTGCTGGGATTACAGGCGTGAGCCACTGCGCCCTGTCTGATCTGTTGTTCTGACATCCAGAGAGGAAGCTGGATGTGAGAACAGTAGGTCAAGCAGGGCACCAGGGGCCACTTGGTTGCAGTGTGCAGCCTCCTCCCTGCCTACTTGACAGCATCCGGGCATTTAGAGCTGCCAGAAACCTCATTGTTTTCAATATAACCGGAATTTCACAGGTGACAAAATGTGGCCCTGCAGGGGTTGGGGTGAGATGACTCCCACCATCAGTCACACATTCATTTGAGGGAAGCTGGGCCCAGAGGCTGGAACCCCTCTTGCCCTGTTCAGTGTCTGCTCCCCATGGCACAGGGCAGGGATGGGAGAGGGTGAGAGGGGACCCCGGCTCAATTCCTGGACCATCTTGTAAACACTGAACAGAGTCTCTTGATGACCTACGTAGCGCTTGGAAGACAAGAGGGCACTTTCTAGTGGCTTCCCAGAAAGCAGGAGATGCTGAGGAGGTGCACTGATGGCAGGGAAGGAGGTGGCCGGGCCCACAGTTGACTGGTGGCTGCTCAGATATCCAGACTTGCACTTGTCAAAGAACCAAGGTAGAGGCTGTGTGCCCCAGGATGATAGTATGGGGGTGCTGGGAGGACAGGGGAATGAGACGCCCACTGCCTCAAGTGGGGAGGACATGCATGGGGAGCCCTGATGCTGACACACTGCCCCCTTCCCCCACTGCAAATAGCCCTTTGGTTGATGGCCTTTACCTAGGGTGGCAGCTGGGGCCTCCCAGGCAGACATGCTGCGCCTGAAAAGGGCCTTTAAGGAGCTCTGCCTGAACGGAGAATAGACAGCCGCTGGAGTGATTCCTCCCCTGCTCCCCACCAGTGCTGGCAGGTCCAGATCCAAGAGTGGGGAGATGACACAAAGGCTCCCAAGTGTGGACAAAGCAGAGAGCCTTGGTTAGTTACTGTCCCCCGCAGGGCCTTGGCGAGATCCTGGGATCTGAAGCTCCGGGGGGACCCACCCCCTCAGGAGGAGCATGCCTCCTTCAACAGCCTGGGCTCCTGCCAGGCGGGGGGACTCCTGGCAGCTGTCTGGCTCGGCTTTTGTTTGGGTATCCCTCCTGGCTCTGCAGGCAAGGCCCCCTGTACCCAGACCAGCGTGGGCTCCTCGCCCACCTCAGACTCTGACGGGACTCTAAAAGGCAAACTTCACCTTCCCCAGGCTGCTCCTCCGTTGTAGGGTCCCTCTGTGGGCCTCTGCTGCTGGGGGAGGGTTGGTGGGGGGCCAGGGGCTTGGGGAGGGCTGAGGAGGGAGAGATGTGGGTTCCTCTGCCCTCTCCGCACCCCTCGCCTGCACATCTGAACACCACCTTCCCCCTCTCTCCAGACATACTCTCCTTGTGTTTTACAATTTTTCCTTACTTAGGTAAAATAATCAGAGATTGTTTCCCAATTTGGGGGCCCAGGAACAGCCACAGAAGAGATCAGACTTGGGGCTTCCTCTGGCTCTCCCTCTCCCTTAAGGCTGCGGCCAGCCAGGGATCTAAGCTTTTTAGATTCCTCACATGGTTGGGGACAGATCCCATGGCCACCTCCTGTGCCTTTCTCCCGGGGACATCCAGAGCAGACCATAAAAAGCAGATGTCCAAAGCCTTATCTCGCTTTAAGCAAACCCAGTATATAAAAATCTGTATTTTCAGAGAAAAAAGTAATTTTTGTCTTTTAAAAATTGAATACAAAATCTGGATTAGGAGTTGGCGTTCTGTGTTCTGCCCCTGGTTGTTAGGTATTTTTGCTGTGCAATTTTATTCCTCACACCCGCATGCTTCCATTTCTTCACTGTAAAGCGGGGATGTGGATACCTGCTCTCCATCTCTCCATCACTAGGTAAAAGTGGGGATCTGGGACAGATGGGACAGCTCCTCTTGGCAGAATCCACTGTGGGATTGTTTTGCAATGACAGCTCCCTGGGTGCATTAAAATACTCTAGTGTTTGATTCAGGCTGGGCACAGTGGCTCACGCCTGTAATCCCAGCACTTGGGGAGGCCAAGGTGGACAGATCACCTGAGGACAGGAGTTCAAGGCCAGCCTGGCCAACATGGCAAAACCCCCTCTCTACTAAAAATACAAAAATTAGCTGGGCGTGGTGGCACATGCATGTAATCCCAGCTACTCTGGAGACCGAGGCAGGAGCATTACTTGAACCCGGGAAGCGGAGGTTGCATTGAGCTGAGATCATACCACTGCCCTCCAGCCAGGGCAACAAAGCAAGACTCTGTCTCAAAAAAAAAAAAAAAAATTATGGTGTTTGATTCAAAGACACCCTCATTTACACTCAACTTTTCATCAGTCTGCCCCTTGTGTTTGGAGAGAGAGACTAGCATCTAGCCACCCTGATTTTCTTCCTGGATTTGTTGGTGGGAATCTTAAAAGGTGGCCTTGTCTTGGGCTGGTCCCCACTGTGGGTTCTAGAATTAGGATGGGCGGTTCCTCTGGTAGTCAGCCTTTGCAGCCTGCCTAGGGCGTGGACTGACTCAGCCCCTAATCTGGAAGAGCCCTGAAAACCACTTGCTGCATTTCCTAGGGTGCTCCCCAAGTCCTCAGTACAGCTCTAGGATTTCAGCAATTCTCTCTAGACAGCCTGTCCCTCCCAACTTCACCTCCTCTTCACCTCACCTTACTCCCTCGTGCCACCAGCTTCCCAAGCCCGCTCCATTTCCCCTCTGCTCAGCCCCTGCCTGCCTTTCCTCAAGTGTTTTCTAAAAGATATTTGATTTCAGCGGAAGCTGGGCTGACATCCACGAAATATGCTCTCACTTGCTTGTGCTTGTTGGGAAGGTGGAGGGCTCCTCCGGGGATTCTGGGTAATTGCATTAGTGGCCAGCTCATGTCAGGAAATTAAAAGGAGGACCTGATCAGGTTCCCACTGCATGGGATGTAATGGCCGTGTATTTACAGAGTATTATGCCTCTAGCCCATGGCAGAAATACCACCTTTCTGGCTCTGTGAATGAAGAAAAGAGAATGAGAGATGATTTGCCTTTAAACATTCTTTTTCTTTTCCAAAATATATTAAACCAACCCTCTACCACTTTATTTATTTATTTTCCCCGAGACGGAGTCTTGCTCTGTCACCGTCACCCATGTTAGAGTGCAGTGATGTGGGCTCAGCTCACTGCAATTTCTGCCTCCCAGTTTCAAGCAATTCCCCTGCCTTAGCCTCCTGAGTAGCCGGGATTACAAGCATGTGCCACCATGCCTGGCTAATTTTTTTTGTGTGTGTTTTTGGTGGAGATGGTATTTCACCATGTTGGCCAGGTTGGTCTTGAACTCTTGACCTCGTGATCCACCTGTCTTGGTCTCCCAAAATGATGGGATTATAGTGTGAGCCATCTCGCCTGGACCTCTCTGCGACTTTAGAAAATGGTATTGAACTACAGCCTGAGAACGCCAATGTGTGTTTACATCCCTTTTGAGCTACTTTACATTCTATACACACTGCCCCCCACACCATATACACACACCAAACACACACACACACACACACAGAGAGAGAGACACACACACCTGACAGGTCACGGGATCTTCCCAGGCCACTCAGCCACAATGAGCTCTGGTTGGAGAAGTGTTGATTGAATGAAGATGCAGGAGATGACCTTGTCTGTGCTGAATCATTATGAAGGCTTTTGGATAACGGGTTCAGTGGTCACATAGGCCTGGTTAAACCTCATCTTCACTTATCGGCTCCTTGGACAAGTTACTTAAACCCCTGTAAGCCTCACTTTCCTCCATAAAATGGGAATAATAATAGTGCCTATCTTCATCTTGCTCCCAGTCTTCAGAGAAAGCCCTTAGAGTTATACTGTGAAGTCTGACAGTTGATTGGAGATAGTTATTCTTCTATAAAGTTGATTTTCTCCTGTAATGCAGAGGCAATTTTGAATCTCCTGTAGCCTTACTTCCTACTCTGGTAATCTTGCTTCACATTTTCATGAAAAAATAGAAGGTCAAATGGGAAATTTCTTACCCTTCTACCATTTAATTATACCAGTTTGTACACCTGTTTTCTGCATTCTTCCTGGTAGAATAGAGGTATTTCCAATCCTGACAAAAGCTGGCCCCCCTCCTGCCCTCCTGTGCTCTGAATCGATCTCTTTACCAAGGACTTCATTCTTTTTTTTTTTTTTGAGATGGAGTCTTGCTCTGTTGGCTCAGGCTGGAGTGAAGTGGCATGGTCTCGGCTCACTGCAACCTCCACCTCTTGGGTTCAAGTGATTCTCCTGCCTCAACTCCCTGAGTAGCTGAGATTACAGGCATGTGCCACCATGCCCAGCTAAGTTTTTGTATTTTTAGTAGAGACAGGGTTTCACCATGTTGGCCAGGCTGTTCTTGAACTCCTGACCTCAAATGATCTGCCTGCCTTGGCCTCCCGAAGTGCTGGGATTGCAGGAGTGAGCTACCATGCCCAACCCCTTACCAAGGGCTTCATTCCTATAGTATCTTCTTGGCTTTCAGCATCATCAAATTCTCCCTCACGACTGGATTATTTTCATTAGCACACAAGTATACTTCTGTTCTTCCATTATGAAAACAAAATTAAATCATTTTTAACTTTTTTTTTCCTTTTTTTTTTCCCTTTTTTGTGAGACGGTCTCAGTCTGTCACCCAGGCTGGAGTGCAGTGGCATGATCTCAGCTCACTGCAACCTCCACCACCCAGGTTCAAGTGATTTTCCTGCCTCAGCCTCCCGAATAGCTGGGATTACACCCATGCGCCACCACGCCCAGTTAATTTTTGTATTTTTAGTAGAGACGGGGTTTCACCATGTTGTCTAGGCTGGTCTCAAACTCCTGACCTTGTGATCCCCCCATCTCAACCTCCTAAAGTGATGAGATTACAGGTGTGAGCCACTATGCCTGCCCTATTTTTTAACTTTTAAAAAATATTTAAAAATTTTTTTTACATTAAAGAAATAGAGACAGGGTTTCGCTATGTTGCCCAGTCTGGTCTCGAACTCTGGTGCTCAAACAACTACTCGCTTTGGCCTCTCAAAATGTTGGGATTACAGGCATTAGACACCACACCCAGCCAAAAATTAAATTGAATTTAAAAAAAATCCACAACTGTATTTTGACCCTTAATCTTCATCCAGATATTGCTACCTGATCCCACTCGTTCTGAACAAAACCTCCAAAAGCAACTGACAGCACTTGCTGTCTTCATTTTCCTATCCCATTCACTCCTTTCTTTAAAAAGTAAACATTGAATAGATCCAGAAATATACTTTTAGTATATTATATTAGGGTATTATAAGGCTAGGCTGCTTTTTTCTGTTTTTGAGACAAAGTCTTGCTCTGTCACTCAGGCTTGAGTGCAATGGCACGATCTTGGCTCATTGTAACTAACCTCTGTCTCCCGGCTTCAAGCAATTCTCCTGTCTCAGCCTCCTTAGTAGCTGGAATCACAGGCATGTGCCACCACACCTGGCTAATATTTTATCTTTTTAGTAGAGATGGGGTTTCCCCATGTTGGCCAGGCTGGTCTTGAACTCCTGACTTCAGGTGATCCACCTGCCTCGGCCTCCCAAAGTGCTGGGATTACAGGGGTGAGCCACCGCTCCAGGCGAGGCTAGGCTTCTATAAGAAAGAGACTCCTTTTTCCCCCCTCCACAAAACAATACAAACCCCCAAACCACCCAGAAGCCTAAGCAGGATAGCAGTTTCATTCCCACTCATTTCTTACATAATAGTCCAAAGGTCACAGGCAATCCAGGACTGGCTGGCAGCTCTACCAAGCTTAGCATGTGGCTTGCCTTTGTGGAGCCCAGTTCTTCCCATCTCACAGACATCTAGAAGGAGGAAAGGCCCCATGTGAAGGACAGGACCAGAGGTAGCACATGTCTGTTCTTCCCACTCACAGCCCATTGGTGGAACTGAGTCACAGGGCCACACCTGCCTGTCAGGGAGTCTTGGAATTGTAGCCATTACCTGGAATGCCATGTACCCAGCTAAAACTTTGTTGGTGTGGAAGAAGGGAATGACATATTTTCAAGGACATTATTATTATTATTATTATTATTTTTGAGACAGTCTCACTCCATCTCCAGGCACCAGGCTGGAGTGCAGTGGCACAACCTCGGCTCACTGTAACCTCCGCCTCTTGGGTTCAAGCAATTCTCCTGCCTCAGCCTCCCAAGTAGCTGGGACTACAGGCGGGTGCCACGACGCCCAGCTAATTTTTTTGTATTTTTAGTAGAGACGGGGTTTCACCATGTTGGCCAGGATGATCTCAGATCTCTTGACCTCGTGATCTGCCTGCATCAGCCTCCCAAAGTGCTGGGATTACAGGCGTGAGCCACCGCGCCCGGCTGAACCATTCTTCCTTCTATCACTTCCAGTCTTTCCCATCTCAGGGATGGTGGTGCTAGTCACCTATTGCTCAAGACAAACCTGGAGGTCATCCTAGACTCCTCCCAGGTCAAAGTCCAAAACGTATTTCAGATTCTCTTACTTTTCTTCATCTCCATGGTCATGACCCTGGTCCAAGGAAGGATCGTTTTTTTCCTGGACCATTGCAACAGTTTCCTAACTGGACTTCGGATTCCACTCTTAGTCCTTTCTAATCCCCCTAGCAGTGGTCTTGTTAAAGCACTGCTAAGATTCTGTCACTTTGCTTTACATTTTTCAGTGGCTCTCCATTGCACTTCAAATATAATCCAAACACTTTGCTTTGGTCTTCAAGAGCTTGTATGATCTACCCCTCCCTGTCTCTTCAGTATCATCTCATACCATTCCTTTCCTGTCTGCTCACTCCTGCCCACCCTGCTCCAGCCTCCCCGGCTTATCTGTGGCCCTCAAACATGACAAACTGTTTCCCATCTTAGGACTTTCAGGGCCTTCCCTCTGTCTGGAATGCTGTCCCCAAGCCTGGCTCCTTATCCTTCTGACTTCAAGTTAAATGTTATCTTCTCAGAAAGGCCTCCCTACCCAGCTATTATTTGCTATTATAGCCTCTTGTTTGCTTCTTCATTGAACTTCTTTCTTATTTGTTTGTTTATTTGCATACTTCTTTGCTCTGGCTGCCTCTAACAGAGTCATTCTTAATTCAGGCTCCAGGATGACAAATTGCCTTTAGGTGGACTCAGCTCTAGGGTGGGTAGTGGCTGCCTAGAGTGCATGATTGAAAGGCTTCTTAGGCGGTATCTGGGATCAGCAGGCAAGAGTGCCATAATTGATTAGCAATGTCTGCCACAGACTAAGAAATGGAAGGCAGGGGCACAGGTGACAAGTATTTGCCATGCCTGATCTGGTCACCTGAGTTTCAGTGATTTGACCAAGACCACACAGCTAGTAAATGACAGAGTTGGGTGGAATCTAGTCTCCTTGGCTATGTGGAATTCCTTCTAAGAAGCCAATACAACCTCACGATTCATGCCTTGGCCAGAAGTGAAGCCTGTAGCCCTTTCTCAAAGCGGAAAAAAGAGGAAGGGAAAGGAAAGGGAAGCTGGGTTGAAATAACTCCTCTGTCTCAGGTATACAGTTTTGAAGACTTCTTGGCAGCTGGGAAGGCAGGCTTAACACAGTTTTATCAAAATGTCCTTGGGGGCCGGGCGTGGTGGCTCACACCTGTAATCCAAGCACTTTGGAGGCCAAGGTGTGCGGATCACCTGAGGTCGGGAGTTTAAGACCAGCCTGACCAACACAGTGAAACACTGTCTTTAAAAAAAAAAAAAAAAATGTCCTTGGGGACATGGTGGCATGGTAAGAAATATCTGTAGGAGCCCAGCATGATAGCAGATGCTCCTTTAATAGGCAGAATTCTGGGGGCTCATCACTCACTACCACTTACCCACTGCAGTGCCCAGAGCCCACAGAGCAGCTGGTAAAAGCCCCGGAATATTAGGTGTCATGTATGTCTGTTTAGCCTCAAGGCTCTCTCTCTTGGCTTGTAGGAAGTCAGGTGTGAGGCACTCTGCCTTTATGGTGTGTCACTGGGGTGAGAGGCAGCCCAAGAGAGCCACTGTGTCTGAGGCAGCAAGGCAAGCTTGCCTGTCACCCAGAAACCCACACAGGACAGGTGGCTGAAGGAAGCCCAGTATATACAGGAAATGTGGCTGAGAGTTCAGGGCATCGCACTGGGCCAGAGTGCCCATCAGCGTGCCCACACAACTTCCAGGCCCTCGGGCTTATGATACCCACATCACTTTCTGGGTGGTTTTCTCCTCCTCCTGGAGATGGGTCAGCTATAGTTTGGTAGAACCTACAGGTAAAGAGTTCACCCCCAAGTTTCCTGGGAAGAACACTGGTCACATAAAAGTACTGAATAAAATAGGTTTAGCACAGTGCTCACCAGACCTGGCACATAATTAGAATTAGCAGAGGAGCTTTGGAAAAATACTCACTCCTGGACATCTCCCGAGACCTACTGACTCAGAGCCTCGAAGGGGTAAGTCCTCAAGGTCTGTGTTGTTCAAAGGCTTTCCAGGGCATACTGATGATTATATGGGACTGGCGGTCACAAGTTCAGGGCAAAGAAGATAGGACTTTTGGAGGTCTGAGAATCAAGGTTCGAAACCTCCCTGTGACGTTTCTTGGCTGTGTGATCCTGAGCAAGTTACCTGACTTTTCTGAGCCTCAGATTTTAGATGGGACTAATAATGATCATGTATATTCTTCTTTCTCAGCATTGTCAGGCAGCTCAAATGAGATATGGATATGAAATAGATTTGTAAGCTGTGAAGCTGCTTATTTCACTAATAAACGAAGGATGTTGAATTTGGTGGTGGTAAGGGGGGAAAGTTCTGGATAAGGGGAAGAGAAGGATGTTGGCCATGGAAACCTTGCAATGCCAGCAGAGATCCTGACCTCAGACCTGGCCAGTAGCTCGTGGGAGGACACTGGCTCAGAGGCCATTCCTCCTCCTCTCCTGTCTGAACCTTTCCTGTCTGAAGAGAAATATGATGGGGAAGTGCCTGGCACGGGCTTAGGGACAGGTACAGGGCCACGCTTTACAGAGCTTTAGCTGGCTATTTTTAGTGCCTGAGTATAAAAGAAAGAAGCTTAAAGTGGCCCCACCACGTCTGACCCTGCACACTCGGCTATTTTTACTTCAGAAAGACTGGGATCTCATCCAGCTTAGGGAGGGAAGATGAGAAGAAGGGAGGGAGGTGGAGGGAAGAAGGAATTATTTTACTTCCATTAAGAAAAATTTCAGAAGCCTAATCTTATCAAGTCAGCAAGTGGGTATCCGATCCTGGACGTGTAGCCGCCGTCCGTGGATGCTGTGACGTGCCAGTGCACTCCAGCCTGGGTGACAAAGTGAGACCCTGTCTCAAACAAAACAAAACAAAACAAAAGAAATCATTATGTAATCACCATCAGACCAGGAGTTCAAGTCGAGCCTGGGCAACATAGTGAGATCCCCCTTCTATCAGAAAAAAAAAGGAAGGGGCCAGACACAGTGGTTCATACCTGTACTCCCAGCACTTTGGGAGTCTGAGGCAGAAGGATCACTTGAGGCCAGGAGTTTGAGACCAGCCTGGACAACATAGTGAGACCCCATCTCTAAAAAAAAAAAAAAAAAAACATATATATATATATATATATATATATATTTAAATTATCTGTGTGTGGTGGCATGTGCCTATGGTCCCAGCTACGTGGGAGGCTGAGGTAGGAGGATCTCTTGAAGCTGAGAGGTCGAGGCTGCAGTGAGCCAGCCTGTCCAACAGAGTGAGACCCTGTCTCTTAAAAAAAAATGGGGTGTAGTGGTGTGCACCTGTAGTCTCAGCTACCAGGGAGGCTGAGGCAGGAGGATTGCTTGAGCCCAGGAGTTTGAGGTTACAGTGAGCTGTGATGGACCCACTGCACTGCATCCTGGGCAACAGAGCAAGACTTGTCTCAAAGAAAAAAGAAAAAGTGGAATCACATATTATCTGTCCTTTTGTATCTGGTTTATTTTCCTTAGCATAGTGTTTTTAAAGTTCATTCATGTTATAGCATATATCAGAACTTTATTGCTTTCTCTGATGAAGTAATATTTCACGATATACCACATGTGTTTCTCCATTTATCTGTCAACAGACACGTGGGTTTTTCTGCCTTTTGGCTATTGTGAATTATGCTGCAGTGAACACTGTCCTACAGGTGTCTGTTCAAATACCTCCTTTTCATTTTTAAAAAAATATGCTTGCTTTCCCCCACACCACACTGATGTATGTTCAGATTCCTCTTTTCAGTTTTTTGAGGTGTATGCCTAAGAGTGGAAAGGCTGGATCATACGATAGTTCTGTTGAGCTTTTTGAGCCGTCAAACTTTGTTCCATGTGGTTACACCACTTTACTTTTCCAGCAGTATGTTTTTTAAGTTTTTAATTAAATTTCTTATTTTGAGATAATTGCAGATTCACATGCAGTTGTAAGACATAATACAGAGAGACGCCATGCGTCACTTGCCCAGTTTCTCCTTACGATAACATCTTTAAAAACGATCGTACAATATCCCAACCAGGATATTGACGTTGATATGGTCAGTTGGCATTGATATGGTCAAGATGCAGAAAATCTTTAAGGGTGAAGTGATTTTTTTTAATTAATTTTTTTTAGATGGAGTCTCACTCTGTTGCCCAGGCTGGAGTGCAATGGCGTGATCTCAACTCAAGAACTCCATCTGCACAGGGTCATGTTTTCCAGGGATTATCAGTTTTTTTCTATTCATGGAGCACTCAGAAATATTAAAATTTTGACCTGTACACATTAAGTTAAATGGTGTTAACAGTGGTTAACACAAAGGATCCGTGTTTATTACAGTATTTAGAAATCTGTGACACTTTACATCTAAGCATTATTAATGCTTTTTTACGTTCAGAAAAGTATCAGATGATAAAAATCTAATAATTCTAGACAGTAATTGTAAGTTAATTCATATTTTAATGTGTTTCCTGAGTCTACTTTTTAGATATTTTACTAATATAAGGACACAAACAATAAGGCAACTCTCACTTCAAGTTCAGGTCTTCTTGTTTTTTTCCAGTTAGTGTTTGTGAGGCTTAAGCATCCTAATATTAAAAGTAATTGCCCATTGTATCAGTCAGTGAAAATTGCTTTCTGCTGCAAGTTATAGAGAACCTGATAGCTAGTGGCATAAGCATGGATAAATGAAGTTGATTTTTCCATCTTACAAGAAGCCTGGAGGTACGCAGTTGCTGTATTGCATAGAGTTCTCAGCCATGGCGGCAAGGGCTCTAGCTCTTTCTTCCTCTCTGGTGTTCTTTGGTGTCCTCAGATAGCCACCTCATGGCGGCAAGGTGGTTGCCACAGCTGTAGGCTTCACCCAGGTTGGGGCAAGAGAAAGGAAAAAAGAGCTGCCTGCACTGAACATGTCTGTCCCTTTTATCAGAAAAGCAAAACCATTCTAGAAGCCCCACCATAGACTTACCCCTACATCCCACTGGCATGGTGGTGCACGCCTGTGGTCCCAGATACTCGGGAGGCTGAGGCATGAGAATGGCTTGAACCTGGGAGGCAGAGGTTGCAGTGAGCCAAGATCACACCACTGTACTCCAGCGTGGGCCTCAGATTGAGACTCTGTCTCAAAAACAGGAAAAAAGGGAGAAGGCCACTTCAAGTAAGGCCATCTTCCCCACCCCCAGGCTGGGGAAGCACAGGTCTGTGTCACAGGACCCTCCTACCCTAAATGGCCTTTAGCAAGTCCCGACTATGAGGCAGTGCCGGGGCAGGGGGAGAAATAGAGCAAGCCTGGGTCCTGTCCTCCAAGAACCCACTGAATTGAAGAGCTGATGAGTATAAAGGGAAACCTGCATGAGGTGGCCTGTGAGGTACCAGGTGAATGTGGAAGTGCTGTGGGTCGGCAGGAGGTTGGTGGGAGAGATGGCCTCAGCCAGCCTACTGGAACTGCTTTCCAGTTTCCCAAGCATTTTCCTACCGTTAAGTCATGCAATTGTCACAAAAGCCGTCCGGCTTGAGCAGAGTTGGTTTTACCATTGCCTCCTCTCCATACCTGATGATGCAGCTGAAACCATGACAGCGCACTTGTCCAAGGCCAAATAACCTGTAAGGGGCAGAGATGGGCATGGGACCTTCATCATCGTGCCCATGGGCTGCAGTGTGTGCTTAGGGAAGGACTCAGAAAAGAGACGGGAAGCAAGGGGAAGAAACACATTTCACATCAGTCTGTGCATAATTAAACCCAACAGGCCACTTTTTTTTTTTAACAGCATAACCTGATAATTGATACATGTATTGATTGGAGCCATTGACCACAATGCTGTAAAGAACTGGAGGAGAAAATTTAGAGGAGAACTTACATTTGCTGTGCTCTGGGAGGTCATACTGTGGAATGGCAAAGAGCTTGGGTCTTTTATTGGGCAAATTACTGAATCTTTCTGAGCCTCAGTTTTGATTATTTGTAAAATGAGGATAATAGCACCTGCTTTATATTTTTGTGGCTTAAGTAGGATAATACATGCAGAGTGTCCTTTACAAATTATGCTGTTATCATTATCATGATTAATGTGATTTACCAAAAACTTGTGTGCAATGTTGGGGAACAGTGATAATAAGGGTGACGATCATAATAAAAATTCCATTTTCTTTCTTTCTTTCTTTCTTTTTTGAGATGGAGTCTCACTCTGTCGCCCAGGCTGGAGTGCAATGGTGCAATCTCAGCTCACTGCAACCTCCATCTCCTGGGTTCAAGTGATTCTCCTGTCTCAGCTTCCCGAGTAGCTGGGTCTACAGGCACATGCCACCAAACCCAGCTTATTTTTGTATTTTTAGTAGAGATGGGGTTTCACTGCGTTGGCCAGGCTGTTTTTGAACTCCTGACTTCGTGATCTGCCTGCCTCAGCCTCCCAAAGTGCTGGGATTATAGGCGTGAGCCACCATGCCTGGCCTAATAATCCCCTTTTCTAAGCACATGCTGTGTCTTGGGTACCATGACAGACCTTGGGTCAGGACAGTGTGCTGCCCCTGGCCTTAATGGGCGCCTAGTGAGTAGGAGAAGCCCAGTGTGGTCTGGGAGCCCATGAAGAAGCCCCAGCCCGGCATGGGGATGGAGAGGAAAGAGGTACATCCACCCCTGTACTCATCAAGTCTTTCCTGAACATCCTTGAAAGGTCAGGCCCTATATCAGCATGCAGAACATCCCAGATGGAGGCATCAGCAGAGGTGGCGGCTGCCCATCTCCCTGCCTTGCTGAGGGACTGCCACCTCTTTTTATTTTGTGTTGAGCATGTCTCACCTGATTGACAGCTGCTTGCAGGGAACCAGGCTAAATGGGAAGGGAAAGTTCATTCCAGTGGTTTCTAGGAGAGAAGGTTAGTAAAGTGGGGAAGGGGCTTGCCCTGGACTCAAGGAGAGTATATGTTTAAGACCCTGGCACACAGTAGGTGCTCAGTAAGTGGGGGCCTTTTCTGTCTTTGATGGATGAAGTGGACCCTTTTCACTCTTGGTCCTGTCACCATTCCAAGGGGAAGCAGAGCGTGGTGGGCAGTTTGGTTTGGCCTGGGCGTAGTGAGCAGAGGAGGCTTCTATGTAGACATGTCACAGGATGGAGTCAGAAAGCTTTTCTAGACAGGGAACTCTTCCCAAAAAACCTTTACAGGAAGAATCATCCTTCCTGTGTTTGTGTCTGCTCCTTCTGCCCTCACTGGAGGGGCTTGGAGGGGTGATGGGGCAAATGTGAGCCAAAGTGCTGGTAGCACATAGGTTCAGGTCTGGAACGGATGGGATCTAGCTGTCCCTTTAGGGTCCAAGGTGCTGGTAGAAGTTGATGCTACAGCTGTGTTTGCCAGGATGCCTTACTGTAGCACGCCTCAAACTCTACTGTGCGTGCAGATCACGTTGTCTGATTCCTCTGTGGCCAGGCTGGAGATTTTTGGGCTTCTGACAAGCCTCAAATGATGGTGCTGATGCTGGCCTGAAGACCACACCAGAGGAAGAAGACAGCAGAGACTGCTCTTGCCCACACCTACTCAGCACTCTCTATTTGTGTGTGTGCGCGCGTGTGAGCGTGTGTGTGCATATACAGAGTGTGTGTGTGCTGATCTGCTGCCTGGGCTTTCTTTGGCCACCAGAGTCTGCTCAGCCTGGACCTGGGAGGCAGGCAGGAAGTGCCAAAGCAGCCTGTAGCTGGGAGCCTCAGTTGCCCACAGCCGTACTGTCCTCAGGAACACACGTGTTACTGGCTTTCTTCCCTCCTCCGAAATTGCTCGCAGGCACAGCCTTGTCTCAGACTTTGCTCCTGGAGAAGTCAACAACAGAAGTTGTCAGTTGTAAAATCTGACCTTCTAGGCAGAAGGGGAGTTTATTGGAAGCCTATCTGGAGGCTCAAAGAGTTCATTTAGAAACCAGACGAGAACCAGGAGAAGCCCTGGAGAGCCCAGGAGCAGGGATGCAGTAGCCAGGATGTGCTGACCAGGGGCTGCCTACGCTCTGCTGGGAAGGCGCAGCTGGCCTGATCCGTCCTCACCTTCGCTCTGTCCTTGTGCCTCGGTTTGATGGTGCACTTGGCTGAGCCTGTGTCACGTCCGTGCCTTGACCTCCAGAGGGCAGAGAGAAGGAGAACGTGCACCTCTCAGATATCCATGGAGGGGTGAGGTGCAGGCAGGGGAATTACCTTTTAAAAAATTGTTTAGATTTTCTTTTGAGATGGAGTCTCACTCTGTCACTCAAGCTGGAGTGCAGTGGCGCTCTCTCAGCTCACTGCAACATCCACCTCCCGGGTTCAAGCGGTTCTTGTGCCTCAGCCTCCCGAGTAGCTGGAATTATAGGCATGTTCCACCACACCTGGCTAATTTTTGTATTTTTAGTAGAGATGGGGTTTTGCCATGGTGGCCAGACTGGTCTCAAACTCCTGACCTCAAGGAATCCGTGCGCCATGGTCTTCTAAAGTGCTGGGATTACAGGCGTGAGCCATCACACCTGGCCAGGGGAACAGGAAGCCTGGGTGGGCTGCTGAGGAGACGCCTCCTCTCCCCAACTAAAAAAATGTTCACTGCAATCATGTAGCACCAGGTACAAATGCACCAGGTTGTAGGGTTGAAAAAGACATTGCTGATGAATATGCGGAGTAATGGGCTCACTCAGTGAGCTCACAGCATCCTCGCCCTCTAGTGGAGGATGCAGGCTAGAGTCCTGAACTGAAAACACCTGGGGGGTGGGGGGTGGAGGGTTGTTCTCAGCATCTCAAAGTTCCTTTAGGGCAATGCCCACTTAAAGGAATTTTCTCCTTGCATTCAGTAAACAAAATAATTTTGCTTTCAGTTGCTCTAGGAAACTTCCTCTTTCTTCCCAGGGACTTAACTTTAGTGGCTGTACATCCTAACAAAGAAACAGCCAGAAAATAGCCCCAGGCACGGGCTCTAAGTCATTATTCCATTAAGTTACCTTTGTTCTGGCTTCCCCTTGCCTCTTCTGGAGAAAGGCCTGAATCAGTGGGACTGGCCGGTCAACCTTCTGGGGTTGGAGGATGGACAAGCCTGGGGCAGGGAGGAAGATTCTGTTTCTTCTGCTCCGGATCTAGGAAACTCTGAGGAATAGAAAAGGGAAAGGCAGGGCCCTGAAGGTTAATTCACTAGGGCTCTGTGAGGGTGATACTCACTGCCTTTGGGGAAAGAACAGAAGTTGAACCTGGCCTGTCACAGCAGAGGCTGAGGTGGCAACCCAGCTCTCTTCTCTGAGGACTCTGGTCTCAGTGCTTCACTTCTCATGTATTTCAGTCAAGGCCCATTTCATGGTCAGGAAAAGGGAGGTGTTCAGTGAGCTCAAAGTAAGGACTCCAAGAAGGGTTGTTGTCTGAGGCTGGCCTGGAAGAACCACAGCAAGAAGGCAGAATTGGCTTCCAGGCCCCACAAGGCCCCAGCACCGCCCTCGGAGCACCTGCTCTCTGGTGCTTTTTTGTTGGTTCAGACTTTGTAACCAATTTGATGGGGTCCATCCTTAGTTGCAGGCCAGGCCACATCAGTGGGTGGCCAGTCTGAGCTGTGTGCCTGCCAGAGGCACTGTGCCTTTGATCTGCTGGTGGGGGACATGAAATTGTTCCAATGTGTCTGTCCAGGCAGCAGGAACTGTGGGTAGGGCAGGCTTCTGGAAGGCAATTTGGACACAGTGACAATGACAGATCCCTCCAGGGTAAACTCTCACTCCTGGAAGTGGGTGTCGACGTGGAGTAGCCGCCACTGCTTTTGCACCTGCTCTCGAGATATTTCCAGGCACTGATTTTCCCGTCTAGACGTGGCCGGTCCAACTGGTACATTCCCATCCCCTGGGGACTTGTGTAAAGACAGACTCTAGAGCTTTATGCTAGAACCTCAGAGTGGAGTCTAGAAATTGACATTCGTAGAAATTGACATTCGTAATGAGCACTTCCTCCGATGCTTCTAATGTGAAAAGTTTGAAAACCCTTAAAGTACCTGTGAATGACTGGGATTCCTTTCTTTTCTTGCCAAGTTAACCCTCCCTGGATTCAAAGCGGATCTAACATAATAAGACTTCTTCTCCCAACACTTGGTAGAGTGCCTTTGTTGACATAAGGGCTAAGGGTGGCTTGGGATGGACTTCAGAAGAATGTTGAATCCAGAGACAGGATCAGTCCTGGGGCAACTGGGATGCGGCATTACTGTTAGACAGTTAATGGTCCAGGCCGGGTGCGGTGGCTCACGCCTGTAATTCCAGCACTTTGGGAGGCCAAGGCGGGTGGATAATGAGGTCAAGAGATCGTGACCATCCTGGCCAACATGGTGAAACCCAGTCTCTACTAAAAATACAAAAATTAGCTGGGCATGGTTGTGCGTGCCTGTAGTCCCAGCTACTCGGGAGGCTGAGGCAGGAGAATCACTTGAACCTGGGAGGCGGAGGTTACAGTGAGCTGAGATGGTGCCACTGCACTGGGCAACAGAACAAGACTGTCTCAAAAAAAGAAAAAGAAAAAAGAAAATTAATTGTCCAGCCACCAGGCCTGAGGCTGGCCATGGGGCAGCTGTCAAAGGTCATCTGAGCATGGCCCTGAAGGACCCGGCCAGTGCTGAAATTCCAAAGTCAGTGCTTCTACCCCTGGTGATGTTGAACAGCTCCTGAGATCTTTTCCCTTTCCTCCCCAATAGGTGTGCGCCTTGATCGAGTGCGTGGAGGCCGCCAGAAATACAAGCGACGGCTGGACTCAGAGAGCAGCCCATATCTGAGCTTACAAATTTCTCCACCTGCTAAAAAGCCATGTGAGTGTCAGGGCAGTCCCTGCCCCTTTTGCAAGCATCTGTACCTGGAACATCCGGGCATCCCTTAGGGAAATGTCATCTTCCCACCACTGGGTCATGAGACAGTGTGGATCTTAGGGAGGTGACATCAGTACCTAGCACATTTAGAATGTAGCTCCAAATGAAGTATGGTCCTGACAAGCCACTGGCCACACTGTCCAGAATATGACCCCCTTTGCCACCCACCCAAAGTTACTCTGCAGGTTCCTCCTGGAGAATTCAGCAGGCAGCTTCCCTTGGAGGGATATTTCTCAACACCCAGAACACCATTGCCAGCAACTTCATGGAGCCAGAACAGGAGGGGGGATTACAGCTGCTTTGACTTTCCTGGGGCTCTGAGTCCTTTGACCTCAGAAGGCAAAAGAGTTTGCCTTCTGACCCATCTAAGCCTCCAGCCTGGCCCTGTCCTCCTTTTCCCAGCATTTACCTTTCCTTCTTTGGTTGTTGCAGTGACCAAGATTGTCTCATACCTACTGGTGGCTGAGCCGGACAAGCTCTACGCCATGCCTCCCCCTGGCATGCCTGAGGGGGACATCAAGGCCCTGACCACTCTCTGTGACCTGGCAGACCGGGAGCTTGTGGTCATCATTGGCTGGGCCAAGCACATCCCAGGTGAGCATGTGGGACCAGGGGAGAGTGTGGCCAGGGACTCTCAGCCAGTATCCCCACAGCCTACCCAATGGCTGTGCTTCTGATGCCCGGATCCTGGCCTCCAGAAGGCCTGTGAAATCCTGGCAAGCCTGCTTCTCTGAGCTCCTTTTTCCTCCTTGTAGCGTTGGAGAAGAACAGGTAGTTAGAAGGCCCAGTGAGGTTTATACACTGCTGCGGGCTCTTCAGAACTAGTTATCATTCCAGGAAGGGCCATGATTGGATCTATAATCAGTATAATATTCAAAGAACAAGTTCCTTGAGCCCTTAAAAGACAAAGAGTAGGGTTTTCTTATAGACCTTATTGGAATAATGCCAGAAAACACCAGAAGAAAGACTGACTCTCTCTTGCTATGGAGGCAGGCAGAATGGAGCAGTTAGGAGCATGGGCTTGGGAATCAGACCCAGATTCCAATTCTGGTCTGCAGCTTACTAGCTGAGGAACCCTAGGTAGGCCACCTGACCTCTGTCAAATGGGAACACAGGAGCTTTGATGTGAGGGTGAAATGAGATCTGGATGTGCAGATCTCATTTCTGCCCACTGTTGCCATTTACCTGATCTCTCAGTAGTGCCTGTCTCTGGATTGGCTTCTGAGATCTTAAGGGCATTTCTGGTGTGGAAAGTGTGCATTACATGTTTCAGGCTGTGTGGACTTCTCCACTGCACGTGGACCCAAACCCTGCTTTTAGCCTCTCGTTCTGGGCAGATGACAGGAGCTTTTTTATTTTTGTAGATGCCAGCATCCATGTATTATATGTTACATACATACTGGGGGCCTTTCTCTGTGCAAGTTATTCTTCACCTCCTTTAAGACTCTAATAAGTTGACTCAGAGTGTGGTAGAAACATCCTTTTATTGTTTTGGTAATGACGCACCATGGACATGGGCAAGTCAGCATGCTGTCTGTAGATCTGTTTTTGGCTTGTCATGGCTCTGAAAGGTGAATACAGCATGCAGACGATACAGCAAAGGTGTCCTAGACTTTAGGTGCCAAGTCCCACAGTTGTTTGTTTGTTTTTTGAGACAAGTCTCACCCTCTTGCCCAGGCTAGAGTGCAATGGTGTGATCTCGGCTCACTGCACCCTCCGCCTCCTGGGTTCAAGTGATTCTCCTGCCTCAGCCTCCTGAGTAGCTGGGATTACAGGTGCGTGCCACCTCACCCAGCTAATTTTTTTTTGTATTTTTAGTAGAGATGGGGTTTTGCCATGTTGGCCAGGCTGGTCTCGAACTCCTGGCCTCAAGTGATCTGCCTGCCTCCGCCTCCCAAAGTGTTGGGATTACAGATATGAGCCACCACGCCTGGCCCAAGGCTCACAGTTGATTGAAGAAATAAAAAAAGTCCTTCTGTGTGAGACCTTGCATGCCCAAATTATAGGAAGGAGACTTCCTGTGGACAGAGACACACAGGGAGATCAGAGGGCTCAGAGGCTCTGCTGGCAGGGACCGCCTGGTGGCCCCTGGGCATTCTGACCAGGGATCTAGTCTGGTACGCCCTTACTAAGGAGCTCAACCTCTTGGGGATTACACACTCAGTAGTTTTTGAATCTGCCCAGTGCTGGTTCAGCAGAGATGTGGGGTCAGGCCACTGCTTAAGACACCTCAGCCTGGATTGCTCTACTAACCCAGGGCCAAATTGGGTACAGCTAACCCCTGGCCCCACCCCCACACTCCTGTTCCAGGTTGAACAGATCCTGCATCCTAGCAATGGCTCATGAGTGGTGCCTGGCGGTCCCCTGGGTCAATGCCTCCTTCTTCCACAACCCCACCCCTGCAACACCACGGAGGGAGTAGATAGGACCAGGAGACCCTGTCTTCCCTGCACTCATTTTTCTCTGTGCCTTTCTGCCTCCCAGCTCCATCTCCCATCTGTGCCCAACCAAGAGGGCAGGGCCAGAGCAGAGTGGGTGCTAAAGGCACAGACTTGGGAATCAGGCCGCCTGGGCTCTCATCTCAGCTCTGTCCTTACTGTCCTTGTGCAAGATACTGAATTTTTCCAAGCTTCAGTGTCCTTGTCTGTAAAAATCGTGATAGAGCCCTTCACGGATTGCTGGGAGGAGGTATCACACTTCATGTGCATGGGTAAATGGCAGAGATGCCCACCATGGCTGTCGTTGCTAATAGTAATAAAAACCTCCTTTCACGCCTTAATTTATCCTTGTCCAAAGCTGAATGCTTTTTAGTAGAAAAGTAAAATAAAAACAGGGGCTCGATTGTCTGTCTTAAATGCTAATTTGCCTATTTTGCATATATCTGCATGCTTAATTCTTTGCCTCCTGACCTTCCAGTATTTAAGGTAAAATTAATTAGTGGAGTCTCCTGCCACTGCATGTAAACCTCATATTAAGGGCAATGACACAATCAAGTGCCTGAGGGTTTTTGTTTTTTTTTTTGAGATGGAGTCTCGCTCTGTCATCCAGGCTGGAGTGCAGTAGTGTGATCTCAGCTCACTACAACCTCCGCCGCCTGGCTTCAAGCAATTCTCTTGCCTCGGCCTCCCAAGTAGCTGGGATTACAGGAATGCACCACCACACCTGGCTAAATTTTTTTTGTATTTTTAGTAGTCAAGATTTCATCATGCTGGCCAGACTGGTCTCAAACTCTTGACCTCAAGTGATCCATCCGCCTTGGCCTTCCAAAGTGCTGGGATTATAGGTGTGAGCCACTGAACCCGGCCAGGTGCCTGATATTTTTAAACTAATCAACTTAATCCCATCTCAGATTAGATGGAAAATGTATCTGAAGACAGGCTCACTAGCCCTGAGAGAGAGAGAGAGAGAGAGAGAGAGAGAGAGAGAGAGAGAAAGAGGGAGAGAGAGAGAGAGAGCTGGTTGAGTAAGGAGAATACAAGCTGGAGCCCACCCTGGGACCTGTGTTGGCTTCTGTCCATCTTGGTTCCTGCACAGACAGAAAACGGGGGACTGGCCACTGCAGGCTGCTCAGGAGTAGAGCTCTGAAGAACCTGGGCCACTGTCCTTAAACACAAGGGGCTGAATCTCACACTTCAGTGTCTTCCAGCCTGGCACAGAGGGCATTGCACACTCAGCTTTGCATTCACATATTGAGAAGTCAGTATACATGAGGTCCCCTGTTAGGTGTTGTGGCTGAGACAAGGAATTAATTTTGCCCCAAGGATCCCATTTGGAACAAGGCTGACTTCCAGAGAGAACTTGGTTCACTCAGAATCCCAGCCATTGTTCACCTCAGTCTAACATTGTCCTACCCCAAATGCAAGTTTTTTTTTAACCTTGAGTTGAATGTTCCAAGTATTGGGTTCCCCACAGGGTAAGCCCAGGTCCTTAAGAATGTCCACCTCTTATTCCATGAGATCATGAGCTAGCAGCCTTTAATAGGCAGTGGGGAATCACTTGATGAATTTGCAGCCTCCTCCAAATGACCCGAGCCTGCCATCCTCCCTCCCTGGGCAGCCTCATGCCTGTGCCAGCCAGGAGAGCCTACCCGGCCAGTCTCCACTACCCTGCCCAGGCCCCCATGTGCAGGGCATGGCCCTGCTCCTAGGTAGCCTCCGTCTGGCTCAATGAAATATGAGCTGCCGAGTGACAGCAGCTGTGTCTGAAGTGGCCCCAGATCCTATAATTACATCTCCCTTTATTACCTTTGCTAATGGCCCTCCAGGTTGACAGAAACGATCATAAATTAACACATTATGAACTCCACTTGCCACAAATTATGTGCCTTCTTTTTTTTTTTTTTTTTTTTTTGAGCCAGGATCTTGCTCTGTCACTCAGGCTGGAGTGCAGTGGCATGATCTTGGCTCACTGCAGCTTTGACTACCTGTGTTCAAGAGATCCTCCTGCCTTAGCCTCCTGAGTAGCTGAGACCACAAGCATGCACCATCATGTCTGGCTAATTTTTAAATTATTTGTAGAGATGGAGTTTCGCCATGTTGCCGAGGCTGGCCTGACACTCGTGGGCTCACATGATCCTTCCACCTTGTCCTGGGATTACAGGCGTGCGCCACCGTGCCTGGCCACTGGGAGAAATTTCTAAGAGTAGAATTGTTAGGTTGAAGGGAGCATGCCTTTTATTTTATTTTTAGTTTAATTATATTTATGATTTATTTTTATTTTTAAGCATCTTAAGCACTGACAAGGTTCAAAAGCCAAATGTACAAACAAATATATATACAGAGGTCTCACCTCTATCCCTGTCCCCTTCCCTTCCAACCTTATAGAATTCACCATTTTTCCTTCCCAATTCCTTCTGGTGTTTCTTTTCACAAATATGAGGAAAGATTTGAACTATTTCAGATGTTAAAAGGTATCAGATACCTCCCCCTCCCTTTCTTGCACAAAATGAAGACACTGTATTACCATTCAACACTTTGGAGTACACATTTGGATTGTCAAAGCTATTTTCAGGGCCTTTTGAAAATGTTCAGGGAGGAAAAGAGCGATCGGGGCTGAGTCCAGAACTCAAAGTAGCTTCTCAGAGGTCTGGGAACAGGCCTCCCGGGTACGCCCTCCGATGATGGCACAAAACTTTCCAAGTCCAGTCTCCCTCCCACCACCAAAGGGCAGGGCCATCCCTGACTCCTACAAGACAGGCAAAGGCGGCTAACCCTGAACCTGAGTCCAGAGATCTTAACGGGTCTAACCAAGTGCTTTGGGCACATCTTCTTGTCACCTGGGAGTCAAAGCCCATGGCATTTGTCCATTTTCTCTCCTTTTATCTGTAAAGGTTGTCCGGCAGCTTCTTTGCTGTGCTCAGCCATGGGGTTGGGGAAAGGAACAGCTCAGTGTCTGTGCACCCCAGGAACTCAGAGCTGGGGTAGGCCATTCAGGTGCACCTGAGGGTGTGCCTCATTCATCAGAGGTGCTCTCACCACCCCACTTGAGAGCTCAGCCCCCATGGCTCCCCTTCCACAGAACATCCCTAGACTCTTGTTTGGACCACCTTCCTCAGCTGTGTGCTCTCAGAGCCTTGCATTTGCTGTAGCTCTTCTTACATTGTAATTTTGTGCCGACTAGTGCCCCTTGGTATGTGTCTTCCCCTTCACTGTAAGCCCTTGACGGCGGGGAGCAGTTCTGGATTGAGCACACCATTCTGTCCCCAGGGCCTAGTGCAGGCCTGGCACTTAGTAGGTGCTCAGTAAGTTTTTGCTGATTAATGTCTCAAAGGGCAGAAGAACGTGCTAGTCACATCCTAATGATTGTACCTACGTGATTCACTTCACAGGGGCTTTTCCCCTGCGTTTCCAGAAGCCTAGTTCTTACCTCATCCTCTCTCTCTGCTACCTTCCAATTCAGTTGTCTGCTAATTTCGCCCCTGCCCTCCTCCTCCATCTCCCCTCCAATTCATCTGCTATTACACCCCCTCCTCAGAGCTGTCCAGCACTCCCCCCACAAACTCTCCAGTGCTGGCTGATTGGTATCTGTTAATTAATGTTGCCCAAGGTCTCTCTCCTACTCAGACACCTGATAAGGGAAATTGGATGTCCATTTCTATCTATCTTTTATTACCTCCCAGCTCCCCCAGCCACCACAGGCAGCCACACACCCTCTCCCATGCAGGGAATCTGGGCAACCACACACACACACACGTGTACATGCACACATGTGCGTGCACACACACACACACCCTGACCCCCTGTCACAACTTCTCCCTTGAGAAGGTGCATCAATCAAAGCTTGCCCGTGTCGGTGGGTGTAATCACTCCTGCTCTTTTGTTGATTACCCATGGATTCCGTTAGCCGGTGGTGATCTGAGGCCCAAATTGTATAGATCAGGCTTGGGAACCGTGATAATTCACTTGGAGAATGCTCACAGGGTAAGGGTGGCCTGCCTAATTGGGGGCCTTCATTCAGCTCCAGGACTGCCTCCTAAGGTTGAACTACCATGCCCTGTGTGGAAGTCAGGGAAGAAGCGGCATTTGGGACAGAAGAAGCAGATGGATGGGGTAGACCACACAAGCCAAAGAGCTGTGTGGTCCAGAAGCTCAGGGCCACCCAGGCCTCCAGGCAAGTCCAGAGAGGAGAAGCAAGTGATGCCAACGGTGTGCCAACACCAACAATAATATAGTAACAGCAGCCACAGCCGTCACCAGCACCCTGGCATGTTGAGTGCTGATGATGCTGGGAGAAGTGCCCAGCACTTTTTTTTTTTGAGATGGAGTCTTGCTCTGTCACCCAGGCTGGAGTGCAGTGACATGATCTCAGCTCACTGCAACCTTTGCCTCCCAGGTTCAAGTGATTCTCCTGAGTAGCTGGGATTACAGGTGTGAGCCACCATGCCTGGCTGAGGTACCCAGCATTTTACATGCATCTTCTCTTTCACCTTCACAGCACCTCACCTCAGACAGTGGCTCCAAGCGAGGGATGGGATCTAAGTCAGCAAATGAAGTAAAAAGTCTTTCCTGGGCAAAATTACCCCTGAAAAAAAAAAAAAATCCCTTCATGTCAGCTACCCATAGTGCATGGTACAAACAGCTTTGTGGATGCTTTTCCTTCTTTGAATAAATCTAGCATGTCAGTGTTGGAACCAGTCACTGAGTTTCTGGTTGAATCTCCAGTGAAGTTACTGCCTTGTGTTCGGTGGTTAAGGTGTCTGAAAATCAGCTGACTTATTTACTTATTCCTGCTTACTCTCCTGTAAATCAAGATGTTAGTTGACTTTGCCTAATTTAAGTGTATGTATAATGCAATTCCAGTATAATATCATTGTTTTGCAGATGAGAACTTTCATCTCATCATTAGTAATAATAGCTCAGTAAATACTTTGTATGTTCTGGAATCATCATCTCATTTAGAAGCAGACCTGACTGTTCTCCCATTTCCCAGATGAGAAAGTGAAGGTTTGGGGCAGCTACACAGCTTTCACAAGGCCAGCCTACAGCTAGTAAGTGCGAGTCAGGGTTCAACCCAGGCAATCCCCACAGCTCACTGGACAAGACAGTGTCACAATTCGGGAGCCTTCTCCATGCTCAACTTTATTTTCACTGTGGAATCAGCCTCCTCAATAGGAGGGAGGGGGTAACTGCCATGATTCCAAGCTCTCAGAACAGGCTGCTCGGTCATCATTAAGCAGAGAGTGATGGGCCTGGCAGAGGGGCTCTGACTCTGGGAGGACAGGCTGTCCTGTGAGAAAGTGTCCCAGACCCCGGGGACTTTTGATCTCCTAGCAGTCCCAGGCCGTGGTCACTGTGGTTTTCCCCTATGGCCTTGAACAGCTGCGTCCTCATTCCTGGTCAGGCCCGTGGGTCTCTGCATAGCTGAGACTGCATCAAGAATCAGGTGTCATTTTCAAACACCAAAGCCTCCCCTGATTTGAGCAGAGAGTGGGCCTTAGAAACTCCCCAGAGTGGCAGAGAGCACATACTATTGCCTCCTGATTCCAGTATGTATTCAGTCACTCCTTTAGCTACAAAGGCATTGAATTAATCAAAAAGCCTCTATAGAGTTTGGAAAATACCATAGAGCTAACAATAATAATGAAAACAACTATCAACATTGACTGAGCTCCTCTAATGCAAGTCTTTTCCATGAATTCCAAGACTGACACATTTCCCAAGGGGAGGACAGTGAGTCTCACACCACGCAGGGAAGGCCTGGGGGCAGGATCCGGGGATGCCAGGGACACAGCCACCCCCTACCCTGACCTCCACCCCCCCCCCCAGCAAGCCCCAAGGAGGCCCCTGGTCTGCCCTCCTGACCTGCCACTGCCCTCTGTGCTCCGTCTTCCCACAGGCTTCTCGAACCTCTCCCTGGGGGACCAGATGAGCCTGCTGCAGAGTGCCTGGATGGAGATCCTCATCCTGGGCATCGTGTACCGCTCACTGCCCTATGACGACAAACTGGTGTACGCTGAGGACTACATCATGGACGAGGAGCACTCCCGCCTCGCGGGGCTGCTGGAGCTCTACAGGGCCATCCTGCAGCTGGTGCGCAGGTACAAAAAGCTCAAGGTGGAGAAGGAGGAGTTTGTGACGCTCAAGGCCCTGGCCCTCGCCAACTCCGGTAAGGGCGGTGGTGGGGCCTGGAGGGGGGCTTCCAGGGGGTCTGCCTGGGCCTAGTGAGCCCATCTCTGGGGCCTGTGGGCAGGGCTGGCTGCTGTGGGTAGACATGAAAGGAAAACACTGAAGCTTTTAGTCATCGAAGATTGCGCAAAGGGTGGCCTGCAGGTCAGAAGATGGTGATGGAGGCTGGCACTGGCTGATCATTTCCTAAGCCTCGGACATCCAGACTGGCACACTGGTTAAGGACACGGGTTCTGAGGCCACGTTACTAAGGAGCAAATTCTGCGTCTACCAATTGGGCAAGTTACTTCACTCTATGCCTCAGTTTCTTCATCAGTAAAAGGAGGGCAGTAAACAGTCCCTACTCCACAAGGCTCTCGACAGGATTTCTTTCTACATAATTGTATTGCTTGCAGCATGCCTGGTGCATAATCAGCACTCAGTTCTTTATTTATCATAGACGGGATCTTGCTCTGTCTCCCAGGCAGGAGCGCTGTGACTTGATCCTAGCTCACCGCAGCCTGAAACTCCTGGGCTCAAGACATCCTTCCACCTCAGCCTCCTGAGTACCCAGACTACAGGCATGTGCCACTACTCCCAGCTAATTCTTATTTTTATTTTTTATTGAGATGGGATCTCACTATGTTGCCCAGGCTGGTCCCAAACTCCTGGGCTCAAGCCATCCCCTCACCTCAGCCTCCCAAATTACTGGGACTACAGGTATGAGCCACCACACTCACTGTCAACTTGTTAAATTAGCTAGGAGTTTATCGAATTCTTACAAACAACCCAAGAGCGAAATTCTTATTGTCGTAATCTCATTTTACAGATGTGGAAACTGAGACCGGGAAAAGTAAAGAAAATCGCCCAGGGTCACATAGTTAACAAGTGTCAGAGTTAAGGGTCAAACCAAGGTCCTCTGATTCCAAAATCAACCCGAACTTATACCCACTCCTTGAATCTTTCAGTCAAATCTCTTGAACACAGGAGGATAAAACCTTCCCAACTGAGTGGTTTAAACTGGAGTTACAAAGGAGAACTCACTCCATTTCGTCTGCATCCACCAACCTCTGGCTAGATTATCTGAGGGGAGAGGTAGGCATTGGTAATGCCAGTGAGCGAGCTTCAGTGTAACCAATATCCGCACACAGAGAGCTTCCACACTATCCAGAGAACGGTGCTGGGCGCCAGGGGGCTGCAGGAGAAAGATAAATACAGGGTCCCTACCCTAAAGAGAGCACATGTCAGGAATCACACACATAACTCTGCTGCAGAGCAGCATGTGGCCTAGGTCTGGATCAGGTAGAGCAAGTTCAAATTCTATCTCTGACACTTCCTAGCAGTATGACCTTGGGCAACTCAGGGTCCTTGTGTGTTCAGTGGGGATATTCTGAACATCTCCTCCAAGCACTTTTTTTTTTTTTTTTAAAGACAGAGTCTGCCTCTGTCGCCCAGGCTGGAGTGCAGTGGTGTGATCTTGGCTCACTGTAACCTCCGCCTCCTGGGTTCGAGCAATTCTCCTGCCTCAGCCTCCTGAGTAGCTGAGACTACAGGCATGCATCACCATGCCTAGCTAATCTTTGTATTTTTAGTAGAGACAGGGTTTCACCATATTGGCCAAGCTGGTCTCGAACTCCTGACTTCTTGATCTGCCCATCTCAGCCTCCCAAAGTGTTGGGATTACAGGCATGAGCCACTGTGCCCGGCCCCAAGCACTTTTTAAAAAAAACTTTTTTTAAGGCAGAGTCTTGCTCTGTCACCCATGTTGGAGTGCAGTGATGCGATCTCGCCTCAGGCTTCACTGCAACCTTTGCCTCCTGGGTTCAAGCGATTCTCAAGCCTTTTGAGTAGATGGGACTACAGGCGTGCACCACCACACCCAGCTAATTTTTGTATTTTTAGTAGAGACGACGTTTTGCTGTGTTGCCCAGGCTGGTCTCAAACTCCTGTCCTTAAGTCATCCACCCACCTTGGTCTCCCAAAGTGCTGTGATTACAGGTGTGGGCCACCATGCTCAGCCCCAAGTGCTTTTGTGAGTATTAAAGATCGACTGAAGATAAAGCACTCAGCCCGGTGCATGGCCTAGAGGAAATGTTCAATAAATATTAATTATTATCATTATTAATGTTAGAGGAAACAAAGTGTTATCAGCAGATGGAAGAGGAAGAGCTGCAGACGGTACACACAGGGTAACCAACTGGTTCACTCAGTACCGTCCTGCTTTTACTGAAAGTCCCACACCCCAGGAAACTCATCAGTCTCTGGCACACTGGGACAGCTGGTCGCCCTAGCACACGGCTTCATGGCACATGCAGAGGTTGCTGTTGATGACCCACTTGGATGGACCCCTTTTACTGGATTAGTGCACCCATCCCCCAGCTGCTAACAGCTCACAGCTACCCCTTTTTGGGGCCTACCCTCCACTGCCCTGCCCAGAGGGTTATGTGGCCCTTCCCTTAGCACCACCAGGTAATGGTGGACCCACATGGGAACAAAAGTCCATATCAGAGCCCTGCATGGGATCAGGCTGAAGCTGAGGTCCCATCTTTGCCTCGCTGTCTCCTTCCCTGTGCTGCCTGCCTCACCACGTCCTTTCTCACGAACACATAGCCTCCATAAGTGTCTGTCCCTAAACCCTGTCTCAGGCTCTGCTCCCGGGGGACCTGAGCTAACACAGAAAAGGATGACATTTTTTTTTTTAGTTTGAATCTTTTATTAATAATAACTGAATGCAAAATAATAGTAAAAATTTGCATACTTCCACAGAGATTATTTACACATGGAATTTTAAAATTGTAGTGCATTCTTTGTTAGAGAATGCTAATGCTGTTTTTTTTTTTAAAGTATAGTTTTAGATTTACAGAATAACTTTTTTTTTGGAGACGGAGTTTTGCTCTTGTTGCCCAGGCTGGAGTGCAATGGCGCCATCTTGGCTCACCACAACCTTGCCTCCTGGGTGCAAGCAATTCTCCTGCCTCAGCCTCCCGAATAGCTGGGATTACAGGTGACTGCCACCATGCCTGGCTAATTTTTGCATTTTTAGTAGAGACAGGGTTTCACCATGTTGATCAGGCTGGTCTCAAATTCCTGACCTTAGGTTATCTACCCACCTTGGCCTTCCAAAGTGCTGGGATTGCAGGCATGAGCCACCGTGCCCGGCTGGTTTACAGAATAATTGAGCAGATAGTCCATAAAGTTCCATACACCCACCCCATTCATGTCCTCCTTCCCCAGCAGTTTCCTCTATTATTAACATCTTGCATTAGTGCAGTAATGTGTTACAAGTACTGACCCAATATTGACATGTTATTGAGTACAGTCCATAGTTTCCATCAGGGTTCACTCTTTGTGTTGTATTATTCTTTAGGTTTTGACAAATGCATAATGACATGTTTGTACAATGACGTATCATACAGAATAGCATCATGGCCCTGTGCTTCCCCTACACAGAGGGGAGCATTTGAACCCGTCATTGCAGAGGGCCTGGGAGTTCCGACGGATGGAGGAGGGGCAAAAGCAGCGAAAGCGGAGGAAGCAAGGTGACAAAGCCAGGCGCAGCAAAGTCCTCTGTTCTGGGCTCTCCTCACTTACACCACACACAGAGTTCAAGCTTGCCTGTGTTGGGAGAGGCGAGTAAAGAGGTATTGCCTCCTCCACTCTCACTTGGTCCTCAGCACTGGACCACACCACACCAGCTTTTAGCCGCTCTTTCCTTGATCTCACATGGACCTGCACCCATACACACATGCACATGTATCCATATGAACGCATGCACACATGCACATGCATACACACACCCGCACATGTGAACATGTATGTATGTGCACATACCCACATATGCACCCACATACATGTGTATACACACACAACCCCCACCTGAGGGCCTGCGGTGGTCTGTCAATATGAATGCATCAGGAACTTCGATTGGCATCAAATGTTGCCTGAGTGCACACTTTGTCACATGGGATGAGGTTTCAGGTCTCCAGACTTCTTGCCCCAGTGACACGTAGAGAGCCATCCTTCAGCTGGTGCATAGGACGAGAAGCTGGAGGTCAGGGAGGAGTTTGTGATGTTCAAGGCCTTGGCTGACCCCCAAGAGGGGACACAGGCCTTGATGGCGGAAATGCTTCCTTCCCAGCACAGAGAGGTTGAGCATGAGGCCCTGTTGTTACCAAGTAGATACTCAGAAAGCAGCCTGGCTAGTCGTGTTCTTTTTTTTTTTTTTTTTTTTTTGAAGAAATGGTTTTTCAGCCTAGGTGACAGAATGAGAGACTTTCTCAGAAATAAATAAATAAATAAAACAAAGTAATGATTTAAAGGAGTGCTTGCCAAAGTATCTGTGATGAAGGACCCATTTTTAAATGTTTCAAAATATTCAATCCATTATGGACAGATCATTTTATAAAGTACAACAAAAGCACATTATTAGAAAAATGAAATTAACCAGATGTACAAAACACGAGCCCAATTTTTAAATTTTTATATATAACAGATATGAATAGAAATCATCCTGCCAAACCGCTATAAAGTTTCTAAATGCTTACTCTCAGTTTCTCATCACAGACCAGTAACATCCAGAGGGCAGGCGGGAGCCAGTCTGTGTACTACACTTGGAGCAGGGTGGGGTTAATGCATGTGCTTCAGGGTCAGCAAGTCCTGGGTTCAAATCCTGCCTCTGCCACCTGCTGGCTGAGTATCCCGCAACCCGAACTTCCTGAGCCTCGGTTTCCTCGTCTGTGACATAGGGAGAGCAGCAGCTCATTGTGAAGAATGTGCAGCGACGCACATCAGGCCCTGGCCACTGTGCTTGGCACAGATCCCTCCTAGCTCACTGTGTTTCTTCTGTTGGTCTCTGCCAGGCATAGTGGGTGGCCTGGGGAAGAGGACCTAGCTGGATGCAGTCCCTGCTCCCTGAACTTGGATGTGGCAGAAAGAGCCGGTGATTCCTGGCATAAAAGAGGATCATGTAAAGGGCTCAAGGAGAGAAGAGTACATTGTTTTCGGCTGGGGAGTTAGAATCTGAGTGAGGTCTCAAAGCAAGAGATGATTCGGTAGGATGGGAAGAGGGAGGGTAAAGTTCTGTAGTGGGATCACCAGGCGGGAAATGGGGAAAGAACAGGCCAGTTTGGGGGAGAGGCTAGAAAAGCAGGCTGGGGGCTGGATGTGGTGGCTCATGCCTCTAATCCCAACACTTTGAGAGGCCAAGGCGGGCAGATCAGGAGGTCAGGAGATTGAGACCATCCTGGCCAACATGGTGAAACCCCATCTCTACTAAAATAAAAAAAAAAATTAGCCGGGCATGGTGGCATGTGCCTGTAGTCCCAGCTACTTAGGAGGCTGAGGCAGGGGAATTGCTTGAACCCGGGCGGCGGAGGATGCTGTGAGCCGAGATCATGCCACTGTACTACAGCCTAGGTGATGGAGCAAGACTCCATCTCAAAAAAAAAAAAAAAAAAGCAGGC
>PVKV010008551.1:0-28954 GCA_004027835.1 Alouatta palliata | reverse complement strand
ATGAGGGTGTCCTAGCGGCAGCTGCCAGGGCTGCCATGGGTGCCACTGTTGAGGCTGAGTGCATGGGATGAGTCAGGTGTGGGTTCAGTGGCTCAGGGGGCTGACGCTGGGCAGAAGTGCCCAAGCACATCAGAGGCAGACTGTGGCCCCACACTCCGGCCCCCTGGGAGCCTGCTGGCCGCCATTTACCCCACATCCCAGCCATCCCCAAAGTTCCCTGACAGCAGAAAAAATTCATAGCCATTGATTTTGTAATTAACAGTTTATCAATGCCATCGATACAGACCTGCTGATGGATTGCAAAGAAATTAATCTTACAATGTTATTTTATTTCATTTTTGGTCGAAGGCAGCTGCCAATTTTGGCCTCCTTGGGGAGAGTGGAGGGGAGGATGGAGAGGGTGGGGAGAAGAAGCTGGGAAAAGTTAGGAGCCCAGATGGTAGGGCCCAGCCATGTTAGTGTAGGAATGGGGCCATGCTTCATCTCCTACCTGATGAAGTAGGAGGGCTCACTGCGTTGGTGGCAGGGAGCAGGAAAATGTGGAGGAGGCTTCGATGTGGGGCCACTAAAGACCCAGCCCTGCAGGGCACTCACTGCCAGCTGAGTCCCCACAGGAATGATACCACGACCTGACATTGATTAGGTGCTGACCAAGCTCTGGGTAACGTGGTGCTTCAGGCACCCTCACCACCACCCTGTGAGTCCACGTCCCTGTGTTTTACAGCCGGGTCAGACCCAACTGCAATGTGGCTGTCAGCAGATGCCTCCCTGCCATGGTGGGATTTAGGTACATTTTGCCTGAACCCCTAGTTCATGGCCTAAGTTCAAAACCTTCCCCAAGATTTTAGAGAACTCCCAACACCCCAATTTTAGAGCTCTCTCCATCACTGTGTCCCATGCTGCCACCACAGGGCACCCTGATACAGAGCTCAGCCCCTGTATCTGTGCCTGTATTCTGTGTCCTATAACCAGAATTTTGTCAGGTTAGCAATTGCACAGAAGACTTGGGGAGCTGGTGCCTGGCAGGCAGCCGCAGTGGTTGTCATGGTAATAGTGTAGGGGCTAGGGGCGGTGGTGGGGGCGATACCGCTCCCAGGGCACTGACCTGTGACAAGTTGTTGTAAACCCTTGACCTGTTTAACTCCTTTAAGCCCCTAAGGTAGGTATGGCAATTGTCTCATTTTACAAGTGAGGAAAATGAGGCACAGAGAAGTTAATAACTTGCCTAAACTCACACAGCCTGCAAGTAAGGGACACAGGATTCCAACAGTCTGGCTCCAGGGTCTCTGCTGCCACGCCCTGGTGATCTCTTGAGAAATGTCCTCTGTAGGTGCCAGTCTCTCCCTGGGTTCAAGTCCCAGCTCTGTCATTAGCTTCTGTGACCTCAGACTGGCAGTTAACCTCTCTGAGCCTCAGACTAGCTCTCTGTGAAGCGAGGGTTCTGAAGCGCCCCCTGCCTGCCTGCATGCTGCCTCCTGGACCCTGAGTTGGCCCCCACGCCAGTCAGCACTCCCCGGCCAGGCCTGCTAATGCTCATCCTTGTGCCTACAGATTCCATGTACATCGAGGATCTGGAGGCTGTCCAGAAGCTGCAGGACCTGCTGCACGAGGCACTTCAGGACTACGAGCTGAGCCAGCGCCACGAGGAGCCCCGGAGGACGGGCAAGCTGCTGCTGACGCTGCCCCTGCTGCGGCAGACAGCCGCCAAGGCCGTGCAGCACTTCTACAGCGTCAAACTGCAGGGCAAGGTGCCCATGCACAAACTCTTCCTGGAGATGCTGGAGGCCAAGGTCTGATGGCCCCGCACACGGACCATGCCCACCTACAGACAGACGGACAGACCGAGGTGGAGCCCTCCACAGCCACCAGCCTCCACTCGTAACCCCTGTATCACGGCTCTGAGCTGTCCCAGAGGCAGGGGTTTCTCGCTCCTGGCTGTGTGCCGACTCCCGGGTGCAGTGGGGTGGAGGACGGGGACCGGGGGGGCAGGGGCATGGGGCTCATCTGTAACTGGCTTTTTCTTTGGTATGTCTTTCCTTCTCCATGGGCAGTGCGGAGGCTTGGGCCAGGGCTGACTCCCTTCGGGAATGGAGACCACTGGAACAAGTGCCCCTCCCCTCCAGCAAACCACTAAGAGGCAGCATGTGCATTTCCTAACTCCCTTGCCTCTCCCCCGTCCACGGCCTGGATGGTCAGTGCTCAGACCGGGTACCACCTGGAGGTTTTCCTTCCGCAGAGGGCAAGTACACAAGGGACAACAGCATCTTTCTTCCGGAGGCCCTGCCTGCTGAGATCCTCTGGGGCCCCTCGAGAACCCCACACCTCCCACAGACCCCACTCAGCTTCCAGCTAGGGCGGACCCACAGGAGAGCAGCAGCTAGAGCTCACGTGTTTCCTGGGCATCCCACCCCCTCAGGGCCTGCCCCCTGCCTGTCACCCACCACACCAGTGCCCACCTGTCCTCCTCCTCTTCTCCTCCCCCAGGGGTCCCCTGCTACTTCCTGACCCTACCTCAGAGCTCACTCACCCAGTGGGTTCAGCCAGCCACGCTGACTCCAGGGCCTGTAGACAGGAACGTGCTGGCACAGAGAAGAGCAGGGGCCACACCATCCTCCCCAGAACCCTTTCCCGCTTCCTGCCTTCCCCTTGTCCCTGAAGGGCAGGTCTAGCCCAGGTGGGCCTGTGAGAAGCTCAGGAGCCTGGCTCCATCTGAGATCACCCTAGGGGGAGGATCAGGGCAGGATGGGCAGAGGCCCAGACCAATCTTCACCAAGCACAGAAAGGCCCAGCAGCTGAGAGGAGGAGGCAGAGGGGCCCCGAAGGGAGGGAGCTCAGCAGGGTGGCCAGCCTCATCCTTTCTGGCTTTCCTTCTCTGCACTCAGCATCATGCCACAGGGCTGGTGTGCCAGTGCCACAGGAGAGGTGCCCTTCCGCCACCCTTGCACAACCAGAGGTTTGGTGTAGCTCCCCTGAGCACTGTGTGCATACCAGCTCTCTGGCAGGACCCCTGCAGTTCCCCTGACTGCTGTGCCGGGTGACCAGCCATCCCAGTTTGCCCAGGATGTTCCTTTGTCCCAGGAAACTCCTCAACCCCAGGCACATGGGGACAGTGGGTCACCCTATTTCTGTGGATGGCCATGAATGTTTTCACTGACTCAAGGGGCAGCCCTGAACACCCATGTGTGCTCACAGGTTGGCAAGGGCAGCTTAGAGGATCTCCCAAGGACAAGAGTATGAAGCCATCATGGAAAATGCCCCTTCTAATCAGCTGCTTTCACAAGCAGGGATCAGAGCAACCCCGCAGGGATCCCCCATCCACGCCCTTCTAGTCCAACCTGCCTCATTGAGAGAGGCAGGCAGATCTCACCAGGCACTAGGACACCAGGAGGCCAGGTGCCTTTCTGCAGCTTTTCCATTGAAACCCTGGTCCCGCCTCCCTGGCTTTACCCCAGGAACCTTGTGCTGATGACATGCTGAGGTCATCCAGACAGGAGGGAGGGCTGGCTGAAATCCACAAACTGCAGAGCAGCTCTCTGATGGTGTCCCATACAGAAAAGGATTCCAAGAGCCCTCCCAGACTAGAGATGTGTCCCCCTCACTCCCCTTGCCTGTGGGGAATCGGGTCTGAGTCACTTGAGGAGTGGGCATTGAGTCGTCACCCAGGATGCTGCATCCATAGCCCTCCATGCAGCCCCTCTTCCCTGGTCTGGGTGGAGGCGCACATTTGGGGCAAAGGCTCCTCCTCAGTGTCAAGGAACACCAGCTGCAAACCAAGTCTAGCACAGTGTTTAGAGGCTGCGCCCTGAGGACCTGCTCTGGGGAAACCACAGTTGAGACCTTGGGGTGTGCTCCGTAGGGCTCCTTTAGTCTCTCACTGTGCTGTGTCCTTGAAGTGGGGCGTGGTGGTACCATGCACTGTCACTTCCTGCTCAAGCTGGAGGACCCAGGCAGCAGGGGATCATACCCAGCTGGCATCTGCTGCCCGTCTTTCCTAGGGAAAGCATCTCTGGCCCAGCGTGCAACGTCTGGCTTGGAGCGAGTGGGTGTTCTGCACACCGGGCAGCTGTGCCTCTAGCACAGTGGGGCAGAAGTCCTGATAGTCGGTGTCCATGAGGTGGAAGCTGCTTTTACACTTAAAACTCACATCACCACAGGAAATGTGTCCGTAACAATGGAACTCCATCCAATGGGAAAGTTCCAGGTACTGAAGGGATCCACTGGACGCTCAGAAAAGAAGTTTAGGGGCCAACTTCTTAGTTGGAAGCCTGGTCAGATGAAGACTCTAGGGAAGGGAGAGGACTGACTTAGTGGGAGGTGATGAAGTGAGGAGAGTTTAGGGGACCCTCCCCACAGTGGAACAGAACTCAAGTTTACCCCAAAGCTGCCATTTCTGGAAAATCTGTAAAGAGGAAACAGCTGTCTCAGTTGTACTCTCATGATACAGGTCATTTGAAATGAACCAAGAAATAAAACATAAAAATCCAACCGTGGAGAAGGTGGTATGGCTGGGTTTTGTTTGGTCCCCTTGTCCTCATCTGTCCTAAAGTTTCCAGACTGGCTTTGTCACTTTGTGAACTTGTCATGTGTGAAATCCTATCTTTGCATATAGGGAACTTACTCGGGCCACACTTTAAGAACCAAGTAAGAGGCTCTCAAGACTCCAGCAGAGTCGGGAGGCTGAGGCAGAGCCTTAGAGGAGCCGGAACCTGCATCCACCTGTGTCGGGGGCCCCCTTTCCCCATAGCCTCCGCCCTCCCTCTGTGCAGATAGAAGTGGAGGGTGACTAGCTTGTGACAAGAAGACCGAAGGGTCCAGAGTCCATGCTCACGGAACAGCACCAAAGAAAAGCACTATGTGGAAAGATTGTTTTATTTTCTAATAACGATAATATGGCTGGAATGGCTTCTTAAGATGTATATATTTTTTAAAATCGCAGTTCCCTCTTGCGGCATCACCTACTTGTACGTCTTTCCGCCTCTGTATGTGTTCCCCCAGAGATCCCCATGTAAATCAGATGCCCTAGGATTCTTCCATCCTGGTCCCATGTATCTGGAATCTAATAAACAAGGAAAGGCCTGCTGAGTTTCTTCACACATTGTCTTTCTGGGCTGACTGTCCCCTGGACAGCATTGCCCTTGGGTCTCAGGCCGAGGCTAGGAGAGGCCATTGGGAGAGGCAGCCCAGCCTCCATGTTCCCTGGGGAGTCCCATGGCGTCATTTTAAAAGTGTGTTCAGCAGCAAAGCTCAGGAATGCAACTTGAGAAGTCTGATGCAGGTCTGAGAAGCTCCCTGTTGCTTTTACGCTTTTGATATTAATGGTAAAGCAATCAATTATTTTCACTAATGCCAGAGAAATGAGATAGCAGATGTAAGTGAATGAAGACCAATTCATTGGCTTAGGATTTTGAATTGCTTTTGTGACACAACACTGATAGCACAGCCCACGTGTTATTCCAGGACACACTCAGGACCAGTGAGAAACAGAGGGGAGAGCCTAAAAGGGATTAAACATGATATTTCAAGATGCCTTTTGTTGCAGGTAAAAGACACCTCAGTTTATACCAGCTTACTGGATTTATATGTGAAGTCCTGAAGCGGGGTAGACATCAGGCAGGGTTTGGTCCAGAGGTTCACAAAGTAAACAGGGTTATGGTTCAAATTTTCCGATTCCCTCATTTCTTCTGTGTGTTTGTTTCATCCCCAAGCTGGTCTCTTTCCTGGCAGCAAGAAGTTGCCAGTTTTTTGTTTCACACCTTGGGGGATAAAACCTCTTTCTCCAAGCATGGAAAATGTCTGCACTTCGTTCTGGACTCTGTTGGGTTTTGTGTGATCCCTTAATGAATCACAGTGACTACCTTGGATTAGAATCACTTCCACTCCATGGCCTAGCTGCTACACCGTGGGAAAGGGGTGGGTTGGAAGTCAACCGGCCAACCGTAACGCCCACAGAACCCACCTATGCGGACACCTCAGGGTCTGGTCAGCTTTCAGTGAGAGGTTTGTAAGTCTCCTGAAGCTCGTGGAAGATGAGAAACACATGGTTATCTTTGCACTCAGCACCTAGCTAGTCTCATGCACGATATGCATTATGTACTTGTGGGAATGAAAGTACTCAATTTGTAGATTCTTTTTAGGTCATTCACCTTAAAAGAATGCACACACAGCTGGTATTCATGCTGTTCTCTTAAAAAATAAGAAAGTCAACCATAATATCATGCAATGCAGTCAAAATGAAATTTTTATTTGATGATCTGTATGCTAGGATTTTCTGTGCTACTTTTTCCATTTATACATGTAATTGTGATCAGACCAGTGAAGAGCTCATATTTTCAAGACTTAACCCTCATCCATATCCCCATCTCCAGTCATTCTCTAGTCTCTTTCTCTCTCTCTCTCTCTCTTTTTTTTTTTTTTTTTTGTTAGCATAAAAGTGAAGCTTCAAAGAAAGGGGAAAAGCTCAACCAATAGTCATTCATTCATTCTTTTATTCATTCAACAAATCTTTACTGAGGCTCCACCCTGTTCTAGGCCCTGTTCTGGGCATGGAGACAATCTCCATAAAGAACCAAATCCATCTTCACAGACCACACAGTCTATTGGGAGGACGAGAGAGAAAATAGGCACAGCAAATAACCAAATTCTAGTTTGTTAGAATGTTGTAAATTCTGTGAGTTGCGGGGGAAGCAAGGTATGGGTGATCAGAAATGCGGTGGTGGCTACAATTTTAAAAGGAGGGGTCAGAACAGTCTCAGGAGGATGTTGCATTCAACAGTAAAAGTTGAAGAAAGTGAGGATTGTGTGGGTGTCTGGAGGGAACGCTCTTTAGGCAGAGAGATCGGCCAGGGCAAAGGCCCTGGGGCAAGAGTATGTTTGGCGTATTCAGTAAACATCAATGAAAGGAGTGTGGCTAAGGTGGAATGTGTGAGGCCCTGGGGAATAAGGGACACAAGGCCATAGTAAGTGTGGCTTTCAACTCGAAGAGATTACATGAGGAACCAGTGGAAGCATTTAAATATGGGGTAATGCAATCACATATTTTAATAGGACCACTTTTAGTTGCTTTGTGGTTTACTGGGTTGTTGTTTCTTTGAAAGAGTCTGGCTGGGCATTGAACATGGCAATGGGGTTTTATCTGGATCATGTATTTAAACAGGGGTCTTGAGAATGGGGCTGGAGTGGTAATACAGCCCATGGGACAGGTAGGTCTTTCTCAAGGCTTCCTAGGCCACCAGAGGCACCTGGCTGGCCCCGCCTTTGTGCCCACCCCCGTCTTAGTTTTGCCCCAAGCTTGTCATGCCTGCCTGTGGGAGGAGAGGATGGGGGCTCTGGTTGACCCTGTCCTCCGTTGGCTGCTGTGTTGATTACAGGCTCCAAGAGGACAGGGTGGAAGCAGGAAGACCAGCTACAAGACCACTGGTGAGGTGACTGTGGCTTGGAGCAGAGGCGTTTCAGAGCAGGTTACAAGTGCTTAACGCTGGACACTGGCTCATGCCTGTAATCCTAGCACCTTGGGAGGTCAAGGCGAGTGGATCACTTTGAGCTTGAGTTGGAGAGCAGCCTGGGCAACCCTGTAGAGAAACCCTGTCTCTACAAAAAACACAAAAATGTCCTGGCATGGTGGCTCACACCTGTAGTCCCAGCGACTTGGGAGGCTGAAGCTGGAGGATTGCATCAGCTGAGAAGCAGAGGTTGTGAGCTGAGATCGTACCACTGCACTCCAGCCTGGGTGACATAGCAAGAGTCTGTCTCAAAAAAAAAAAAAGTGCTTGGACCCTAGATCTATTTTGAAGCCACCAGGATTTGCTGATAGTTGAATGTGGAATGTGAGAGAAAGAAAGGAGATGTGGGTAACTTCAAAGATTCAGCCCCAGCAACTGGAAAGAGTAAGGTTGTTATCCACTGAGATGAAAGACTGAGCAAGGGCAAGTCTGGGGATTGGGTGGGAGAATCAACCGTGTTAAGGGTGAGATGCTATCACAGGTTCAGCGGAGACGTATCGCCCAGAAGGCCTTAGGCCGTACGGTCTGCCAAACGGGAAGCAGGAAACGTGCTTCCCCCAAGAGCAGATGTAGCAGCGGCAGTCTTTCCCAGCTGAGAATTCCTGCTCACACCCAGCCAAACCCTCCATTGTTCTCTACCTGTCCTCATAGGCAATAAAGTTAAATTAATCTGGTGAACACAGATTTGTGGAGTAGAAGGAGCTTAGCGACCACCTTTTATGTCATTATTTGTCAGTTGAGCGAAATGACCCCAAAGTGAGCTTCTGGGGAAAAGACCCTCGCTGGAAGAATAGGAACTATAACCTTGCCCTTGCTGTTTCAAAAACAGTGTGGGGCACTGGAAAGCTCACCGGACTGGCAAGTACACAACTGCTTGACTAGATGTAGACCAGGAGTTTACAAATGGGGGCGGTTTTCCCCCAGGAGACATTTGGCAGTGTCTGGAGACATCTTTTGCTGTCACACTGAGCGTAGTTACGAGGATCTAGTGGGTGGAGGCCAGGGATGCTGCAGACATCCTACAGGGCCCAGGACAGCCCCCCACTAAAAGGATTATCTCACCCCAGATGTCAGTGGTGCTGAAGTTGAGAAACCCTGATTTCGATATACTTTAGGTATTACCAAGGAAAAACTGGAAGCCATTCTTCCAGAAGGGCCCTGTGTTCCACCCAGAGTTCCAGGCAACACAGTGTGGGGGCGTCAACTCCTGTTACCAAGCTCTTCCCTCCGCTGCCATCTGGACCCCACCTGGTATCCCTCTACCCTGACACTTCTATCAGAGGCAAACATCCCATGCTCTGCACAGTTTCTGTTCAGATTCAGCCTTCAGGTCCAAGGAGAAACTGCTCTGGTCCAGCAGTCTGCCCTGACCTGGTTCCCTTCTATGTCAACTTTTGGTTTTGTGAAGCCAAGTAGCACCTGTGGCTTCAGGTCTCAAAGAAGTGGAGACACTTCTTGGTAGACCCAAGAGGTCCCTGTTGAAGTGTGCTCAGAACAAAGGTGACTCCACATCTTCCTCTTCCTCTTCCTCACCCCAAGTGGCCCCAGTCCCTGGCTGTCTGTCCCTACACTTCTGGTCTACCTCTGGGTTTTCTCTCGTTACTTCCTCACCTTGCCTGGGATGGGCAGGGGCTCCTGGGGTTGGCCATTCGAAGTCCAGTGTCTGATGGTCAGAAGTAAAGCCTTCTCTGCAGAATGGTGGGGGGAGCAGAATGGTGGGGGAGGAGAGTTAAGAAAAGACTTTTCTTTTCTTTCTTTTTTTTTTGAGATGGAGTTTTGCTCTTGTTGTCCAGGCTGGAGTGCAATGGTTCGACCTCAGCTCACTGCAACCTGAACCTCCCAGGTCCAAGAGATACTCCTGCCTCAGCCTCTGGACTAGCTGGAATTACAGGCGCCCACCACCACGCCTGGCTAGTTTATTTGTTGTTTTAGTAGAGACAGGGTTTCGCCATGTTGGCCAGGCTGGTTGTGAACTTCTGACCTCAAGTGATCCCCCGCCTCAGCCTCCCAAAGTGCTGGGATTACAGGTGTGAGCCACTATACCCGGCTAATTTTGTATTTTTAGTAGAGATGAGGTTTTTCCATGTTGGTCAGGCTGGTCTTGAACTTCTAGCCTCAGGTGATCCGCCCACCTCGGCCTCCCAAAGTGCTGGGATGATAGGCGTGAGCCTGCTAAGAGACTTTTGAGACCTTTTCTCCTACTTACTTTTTCCAGGAGATTGATCTCACTTCTACAGACATCTCTTCCTTATCAACCAAATGTCCCACCCACCTATGAAAGATCCCATTGTCAGCTGTCACAAACCTGGATCAAGCCATAAAGGGCTTTCACTTGGGTACTGAGGAGTCTCTTCCACTACTCCTGTGGAGGAGAGGGACAGGCAGAGCTTTCCATCCCCTTCTCCCATAGGCAGACAAGACAAGCTTGGAGCAAGACTAATACAGGGGTGGGCGAAAAGGAGGGGGACAACCAGGTGCCTGGGCTGGCCCAGGAACACTTGAAAAGAGCTCACCTGTCATGTGCTCTATACTTCAGATTTCAGCTCGATTTTTTTTTTTTTTTTTTGAGACAGAGTCTTTCTCTGTCGACCAGGCTGGAGTGCAATGGCACAATCTTCTCTCATTGCAACCTATGCCTCCTAGGTTCAAGCAGTTCTCCTGCCTCAGCCTCCCAAACAGCTGGGATTACAGGCACCTACCACCACGCCTAGTTAATTTTTGTGTTTTTAGTAGAGACGGGGTTTCACCATGTTGGCCAGGCTGGTCTTGAACTCCTGACCTTAAGCAATCCATGGGCCTTGACCTCCCAAAGTGCTGGGCTTACAGGCATGAGCCACTGTGCCCAGCTATCAACCCTGTTCTTCAGATTATGAGACTGATGCACTGCCCACGGCAGCAAGGGCAACCTGTCAACCCCATTCTTTTTTTTTTTTTTGAGACAGAGTTTCGCTCTTGTTACCCAGGCTGGAGTGCAATGGCGCGATCTCGGCTCACCGCAACCTCCGCCTCCTGGGTTCAAGCAATTCTCCTGCCTCAGTCTCTCGAGTAGCTGGGACTACAGGCATGTGCCACCATGCCCAGCTAATTTTTTTTGTATTTTTAGTAGAGACGGGGTTTCACCATGTTAACCAGGATAGTCTCGATCTCTTGACCTCGTGATCCACCCGCCTCGGCCTCCCAAAGTGCTGGGATTACAGGCGTGAGCCACCGCGCCCGGCCGACCCCATTCTTTTTTCTATTTCTTTGATGGAGTTTTGCTCTCATTGCCCAGGCTGGAGTGCAATGGTAACATCTTGGCTCACTGCAACCTCTGCTTCCCAGGTACAAGCCAGTGTCCTGCTCAGCCTCCCAAATAGCTTGGGTTACAGGCATGCACCATCATGCCCAGCTGTTTTTTTTTTTTTTTTTTTTTTTTTTGTATTTAGTAGAGACAGGGTTTTACCATGTTAGTCAGGATGGTCATGAGCTCCTGACCTCAGGTGGGTCACCCAGCCTCCCAAAGTGCTAGGATTACAGGCGTAACCACCGCGCCGGGCCCAAGCCCATTCTTAGGATCCCTATTTAATACATGTCCCAGGTAAAATCCCAATGCTACGTTTAATGCCCATCAAAAGAAATAACAACCCAGCAAACCCCAAAACAACTGAAAATGCCCCAAGTCTTCACTCCCCTTCTCACCCCTCCCCTCTCTGATCCATCCCTGATCCAGATCCCTGCAGCCCCTTAAGCATTTTCCTGCACAGGTTAAGGGCTAGAGGCTGCTCCAGTGAGCAAAATCTCTTCTTTAGCAGAGGATATGGGGCGAGGGCAGTGGAGGATGACTGGAAACCTCACCACTTATGTCTTTTATCTTGCTTCAGCTGCAAATTCACTTCATACTCCAAGAACAGAAACTGAACCGGAGAGAGCTGCCCCTCGCCTGCCCTGAGGCTTTCCTATGCACCTTGTTCTTCTACAGAACCAGGACGTGCCCCTCCGGGACACACCTCCAGGCTCCAAGGCTGCAGCAGTTGTTTTAAGTCTTGTCTCAGCAAGCACCCAGCAAAGCAAGGCTTTTCCACCCCAAGGTGTGCCCTCTCCCCGCCAATGCTCTAAATTTTCCCAGTTAATTCTGCATCACTTTGACTCATTATCTAGTTTTCATTCATTCATCATCCGGCACAGGGCTAGATTTGGGGGGTATGGTGGGAGCTCAGAGTTTAGCAGAGAAGGTAGACATTGAACTAGATGTTTACGAGTGTATCTTATACAGGAGACTTTTAGGAACGTAAGAGAGGAAACCTGGGCAGCAGGTTGAGGACAAGTCCTGAAGGAGTGGAGTTAACCAGCTGAGGGAGGGAGCAGTATTTCAGGAAGAAAGAAGAGAAACACTATCCAGGGGGAGAAAGAGAGAGAGACAGAGAGGCTTCTCTGCTCCATGCCTGCTCAATAAACTGGAAAAAGACCACCTGATTGGTTGACTGGGGAAAGAGGACGAGGAAGAAAAGAGAAGGTTGGAAATTGCCATGGCCAGATCGTTGAGGACGCTGCTCAACATGGGAAGAGCAGTGGAAAATCCTGCAGAGTTTCGAGCAAGGGAGTGACAGATCTGTCTCCCCTACCTGGAGACAGTGGGTCAAGCGTTCTGTTGGCCATAGACTGGCTATGGGATGAAGCATGGGCTCCCAATTGAGACCGGCTGAGGTCTAGAAGTCTGCCCTGCCACTCACAGGCTGCACGGCCATGGGCCAGGCAGTTCTGCTCAATGCAGATCTGTTCAATGCAGCTGATCACACCGAGTAAGGATGCTAATGGGCAGCATGAGTGGATGCCCCCATATCCCAGACACTTCACACATATTAGCCCTTCATTCCTCACAATGAGTGTCCAGTGTAAACACCACTGCCTTCGTTTTATGCTGGGCAACGAAAACTCAGAAAGGTTATTCTACTTGCTTGAGGTTACAAAGGTCAAATTTGAATCCAGATCTGCATAAGTTCAATTAACGTCTCTTCTCCTAACCACCGTGTCATATTTCAAACTACGAAATTGTTGTCTAGAAGACCAGGTGCATAGTAGGCCCACTCAACAGGTGTTTGTTCCCCGCCAACCCTCCTTCTACTGTAAGATGCCCATGGCATCGCAGAAGCCTCCCCCAGCTACATACGTCTGCCCCTCACCCCTGCCAGGCATGGCTTGGGTGAGCAGTTGACCCCAACTCAGGTCAGATTACTAGCATCTCCATCAGGGCAGGAAGGGAGAGAGATACAAGCATGCATTTGGAGACTTCTGTGCCCAGGGCTCCTGTGCTCTGTGACAGTGGAGCCACCAGAGGAGGCACTGCTGTGCCAGTTTGCTGGTTAAGTGGCTTTACCCAAAGACATGCCCTGCAGAAGTAACTGAGCTGAGGTGGCGCTGCTGGCCTTCAGACTACATTACTGGGGACAGAATTCTTCCTACCTTATTCCTTTCCACTTGTCTTTGGAGGAAAAAAAATCTAGCCGAATCTTACGGGCTTATATAATGGGGACATTTTTATCATCATCCTAAAGGTCCCTGGGGTGAAGGCTCAGATTTACTAAGAGGAAAAAGTCTCAACTGTATGGTACAAGAAGTCAGAACTGAGGCAGAAGGAAGCCCATATTCCCAGATCCTAGGAGGCCATGCTTGGCTTGCACTGAGGGACATGATGGCTGCAGGGCGGGGACGTTTGGAGCAAATGTTCTGTCTCCCACAAACCATGCATTATCGGGGGCTGGTCCTGGCTAAGATTGCTCTCCTATCCTAGTCACGGGTGTCCTGCAGGGTGGGGAACGGGAAGGAGACACCAGTGTCGGGTACAGAGGAAACCCTAGGTGGTCCTTGCCTGGCCCTGGCCAGGGACCTGTGTCTTTCTTTATTCTATGTCCCAGGCTACCTCCTGCTTCACATTGAGGTCACTAGGTGAGGGAAAGCAGGGACAGGAGGACAACAGAGGAGAGGGCCCCACTGCAGATGTGGGAACTGCTGGCCAAAAGGAAAGACAATTTTACTCAGAGGAACCCTTCTGGAAGGAGACAGAGCTCCCCCAGCTTCCTCTGGAAATTGCTTTGTTTAAAATGCAAAGTGTGGATGTGTTTAGATGACATCTCAGCATCCATCACCCTATGCAAATGCTGACCCTGGGGGAGAGGAGCCCCTGTAAGTCACTCCGATCCCCTAATCGAGTGTGTGTGGGTGATGACAGGCCAAGGGAACGGCCCAGGGGCAGATGACAGCTCACCACCCAAGAGAGGCTTGATAAGGGGTGATGGGGGAGGGAGCCCACCCTGGGGAGGGGGTCCACACCTGCACCACCCCAGGCTAGCTGCTCTGGGATGCAGGATGCCAGTGGCTGCTGTAGGTGACTGAGGACAGAGCTCTAAGCAAGTTGCTGCTGGGCCCAGGGACAGTGAATTAACAGCCCCTCCCCTGAGCAGGAGAATGTCCCTTACCTGAACACTCTGCATCTGGGCAGAGGGTGAAATGGATTGCCTGGTTAGGAGTGGGGCTCTTCAACCCAAGCTGCCATTTGAAATCTCAGCCCATCCCCATGCCACAGCCTTCCACCTGTGGCCCAGACTCAGCTTGGACACCTTCAGTGGCAAAAACTCATTGTCCTGAGAGGGTTTCCAGATAAAATCAAGATGCCCAGTTAAATTTGAATTTCTGATCAACAATGAATAATGTTTTAGTATAAGTGTGTCCCAAATGTTGTATAGGATGATTTATTGTTTATCTGGAATTCAAATTTAACTGAGTGTCCTGTATTTTTGTTAGCTAAATCTGGCCAACAACACACTCTGGCCAATCAATTCCTTTTTTTTTTTTTTTTTTTTTTTTTTTTTAAATAGAGATGGGGTTTCTCCATGTTGGTCTGGCTGGTCTTGAACTCCCAACCTCAGGGGTGATCCACCTGCCTTGGCCTCCCAAAGTGCTGGGATTACAGGCTTGAGCCACCGAGCCCAGCCTCATTCCTTTTTTTTTTTTTTTTTTGTATATGTTTAATCATCAAATAATGGAGTCGGTCCACTTCTCTGCCTTTCATATCTTCCCATCTTACTCCATCCTCCATAGTGATCCTGCTTTCTGGGCCACATGAGGCAAACTGTGCCCTTCTACCCACAACCCTTCAGGAATGGAAACAGGCTCTCAGCTACTCACAGGGTACCCGATTCTGTGCTCTCAAACTGTCCTGGGGTTGCTCCCTGTGTATCAACGTTAGATTGGATTCAGGAGCCCAAAACAGAACTGAATAACTTGGCAAGTCAGGTAGTAATCTCTTCCACAGGTTACATCCTTGGTGGTGGGAGGGCTTAGGGTGGCCCAGTACAATAAAACATGCCCACAATAATCCCACTCAGGCCCACGCCTGCCAAACACACCTATCATTTTCTAGCACTTGACTGGAAAATGCTGTGAAGGACTAGAAGCTGATCCTGTAAGTAAAATCTCTTCTTTAGCAGAGAATGTGAAACCTTACCACCTGGCCGGGCATGGTGGCTCACGTCTGTAATCTCAGCAACTTGGGAGGCCAAGGCAGGCAGATCATCTGAGGTTGGGAGTTCGAGACCAACCTGACCAACATGGAGAAACCCTGTCTCTACAAAAAAAAAATACAAAATTAGCTGGGCGTGGCGGCGTATGCCTGTAATCCCAGCTACTCAGGAGGCTAAGGCAGGAGAATCACTTGAACCCGGAAGGCAGGGGTTGTGGTGAACTGAGATCACGCCATTGCACTCCAGCCTGGGTGACAGAGCAAGACTCCATCTCAACAACAACAACAACAAAACCTTACCACCTATATATATTTTATTTTGCCTCAGTTGCAAATTCACTTCACATTCAAAGAACAGAAACCACCCAGACTTCAAGGGAGTTGTCATTCTACAGAACCGGGACATGCCAGAAAGTGCCATGAATGATACAAAATACCAATGCAGAGGAATTAATTAGGCAGAACAGTGCTTTTTGCACTTAAGTACCAATCACAAGAGTTAGGTCTTCTGCCAACTCAGAGTACAGGTGAGTGCAGCCCAAATTTTCAGGTAGCCAGCAGAACCTTCTCCAAAGCTCTGTGAAGCCACCTCCACAGAAGTAGCTCTGGGAACGTCTTCAAAGTGCTAAGCATTGACATAGAGCTGCCTTCAAAGGCACAGCCTCAGCAAGGGTACGTCTCTTAAGACCATATTAAGCAACCAGTTGCAACTTACATGGAAATTGCTACTTCTCCCCAGTGACGAATGAATAACTCAACCAGTAGGAAGAAGATAATTTTCAAGCAATTCTGAGTTGCAGACACAAATTTTAGGGGCTCCATCCATTTACAATATGGATAACTTCATGTGTCAAAATATATAAGGTACCACATGCCAGTGGGGTAAGGAAGGGTCTTCTCATCAGCCTTCTCTTGGGTTTCAGGGGTAGGTCTTGCCTTTTCAGGGATAGCGTCCATATAGCTCGCTGTGTTGCCAGCAGTTATTCCAGGACACAGCAGGTTCCCAATTTCCTGAGGACGTACAAAGATGAGATTTTGTTTACCAGTTTCCTTTATTTGGATCCATAATCCCATCTTTCCAAGTTGTATACTTTTGGTATGTTTGATGATCATGGTGGTGCTGTTTGCTCCCAATACAATGTCAACTTCTCCTTGAAGGTCAAGGAGGAAAATAGAGCCCTGAGGTGGCCAGTCATGTCTCCTCAAGACCTGTCAAGAAGTGTGCAGGCCACCAGGTACGTCCCGAGCATCCTCCAGAGGTGTCCATCCTGCTGACCCACCTCAGCCCTTTCTCTGCTCCCCAAGCCCTCACTGGCCCATTTCAGTTTATTGTGTCAGCCCCCACACCCTCAGTGCCACCTAAGACCTTATCACCAAGATCACAACTCTGGAATCTTCCATAGGCAATGAATACATGCTGATTGAAAGAATAGATTAGTAAACTTCCCATCTCTTCCCATGTCTTGGCCATACCAGCAGCAGAAGGACCTGCTTTTATTCCTACAGTTCTCAGTCTGCGACGGGGTCAGTTTGGGCCCTCTCTCCAGTAGGCAGATGCTGAGATGGAGTTATGAAGAAGTTTACTGGGGGAGGGTGTAGTGGGTTGAATAATGTCCCCCCAAATTCACATTCACCCAGCATTTCTAATGTAACTTTATTTGGAAAGAGAGTCTTTGCAGGTGTAATTGATCAAAGATCTCAAGATGAAATCATCCTAGATTTAAATCATCAACACGGGCCGGGCGTGGTGGCTCACGCCTGTAATCCAAGCACTTTGGAGGCCAAGGCGGGCAGATCACCTGAGGTCGGGAGTTCAAGACCAGCCTGACCAACATGGTGAAACCCTGTCTTATAAAAAAATAAAAATAAAAATAAAAATAAATCATCAACACAGAGGTTGCCTTCAAAGGCACAGTTGCAGGCAAGGGTACATCTCTAAATCCCAGGACTGGTGTCCTGAAAGACATAGACAGATGCATAGAGAAGGTGATGGGAAGATGGAGGCAGAGACTGGAGTGAGGCAGCTCCAAGCCAAGGACCACCAGCCGTCTCAAGACACTAGACAAGAAGCATGGAATCAGTTCTGCTTCCGAACCTCCAGAAGGAACCAACCTTGTCAACGTTTTGATTTTGAACTTCTGGCCTCCTGAACTGTGAGAGATAGGTTTCTATCCTACGGTTCGAAACCACCCAGGGTGTGGTAATTTTTTACAAAGCCCTGGGAAATGAACATAGGGAGTAACACCTATGACAGCCAATTAGGCAGGGAGGGTGTCCGGCTACGGCCCAGTCTTTCCCAGGCCAATTTTGCTTCTTCCCCTTTATCATTCACAAGTTAACCCCTCTACCCCCCACTCCCATCTCCAATAAAATTCTTGCTCTCTCAACTCCATGTCAGCCTATGATTGCTACGAAACCTCGATTAACACAGTCTTGGCTGTCTCAGCAGGGAGCTCTGGGCAAACACTGTCCGTCAGGGACAGCCCTCCCTCTGTCTTGACCCTGCCTCTCCCATCTGGGTCAGGGCTTTGCTCCCTGGTGACTTCCTCTCTCTGGTACCTCCATCCTTGCCATTCCACTGGCTCCTCTTCTCTCACCTTCAAATGAGCTTGAATACAGCAGTTCCTCTTTCAGCTGTGACTTCCTCTCTTTCTTTCTGTCCTCAGCCACGAACTTTTCCCAAGATATTTGTTGTTTCTTTTGGCTTCTTCCCCACCCACTCCTCATCCAGGCCTCCGTCTTTCTCCATCCTCCACCTGCTGCCCTGCTCTTTAAAAGGCCCTCCACGCTCCCTTTCTCAGCCTTTCCAGACATGCGGCTCTCTTGGGGTATGCCTGTGTTTTGTGTTTTATGCCCTCTGCTAGGATACTACAGGCGTTTCTTTGCTGGAAGACAGGTTCCTTGAAGGCAAGGACTTGTCTTTTTTTTTTTTTTTTTTTTTTGAGACAGAGTTTTGTTTTGTCATCCAGGCTAGAGTGCAGTGGCGCAATCTCAGCTCACTGCAACCTCCACCTCCCGGGTTCAAGCAGTTCTCCTGCCTCAGCCTCCTGAGCAGGCATGTGCCACCATGCCTGGCTAATTTTTGTATTTTTAGTAGAGACAGGGTTTTACCATGTTAGTCAGGCTGGTCTTGAACTCTTGACCTCATGATCCACCTGCCTCAGCCTCCCAAAGTGCTGGAATTACAGTCATGAGCCACCATGCCTGGCTGAGGACTTGTCTTATTGATGTTTTTTTTGTTTTATCACCCAGAGCCTCAAGCACAGTACTTTGCCCAGACGAATTGCTCAGCAAATGTTTATGAGTTGAGTTCAACAGGGGTATCCCTTGGGCTTCTGGGAACCAATGGGGGAGAGTTTCCTCTGGGGTAAATATAAGAGGGCTCCCCTCAGTGGCAGGGGGATCAGGCAAATAGGGGGGTTGGGTTGAATGTGGGGGTTGGGAAAGAGTGAGAAGGAAGAGGGAACAGGCGGAGGGTGCCAGCTCTTACAAGAGGAAGATAAATGAAAACAATGCTGGGAACAAAACCAAACATCCTTCATGTTGTCAGATCAATGAAGCCAGCACATTGCAAGTCATGGGCCCCAGACAGTGCCTTGCTTTCGGAAACGGCTCAGGTTCTTAGCCCCCTTCTGCTCTCAGTGAACAGCACAATTCATCTTCCTTGGGGTGTCTCCTGAAACTGTGGGTAGATGGGTACCCCGGGGTTGGCTAGAGGGAGGGGAGTCAACTTGAGCCAGCTGTCCTTCTCAGCGTCCTCTCCCTGAGCCAACAGTGGTCTTCTGTGACTCCCTGGATCCCTTCTGTGCCCCGGGTCAACTAGACGGGGCTGGCTCCCATGTACGTTTAGGGAGTTTTGTCCCACCCTCTTTCATAGATGATGCTCTAAGAGGAAGCAAACTGAAACACACTGGCAGGGGTGCTGGGAAGATCCCACAGGCTTAGCCGTTGTCTGATTTCTTGCTTTGAACACAGATGGAGCATGAAATAGAAGAAGCCCTGCTCTGAGCATCAGGGAACCTGTCTGAATTTGGGGCTCTGCTTTGCCACTGAAGAGCCAAGAAGCCAACTCAGTTATTTAACCCCTCTGGGTCTTGATGTCCTAATCCCCACCTTAATGGGTTGACTAAATGGACTTCAAGTTATCTTCTAATTTTTTCTCTCTGTTATTCCATTTTTTTTTTTTTTTTGAGAGGGAGTTTCTTTTTTTTTTTTTTTAATGACAGGGTTTCACCATGTTGGTCAGGCTGGTCTTGAACTCCCGATCTCAGGTGATCCGCCCACCTTGGCCTCCAAAGTGCTTGGATTACAGGCGTGAGCCACCACGCCCGGCCAAGAGGGAGTTTCACTCTGTAGTCCAGGTTGAAGTACAGTGGAGTGATCTTGGCTCACTGCAACCTCCACCTCCCAGGCTCAAGTGATCCTCCTGGCTCAGCCTTCCGAGTAGTTGGGATTACAGGCGGGAGCCACCATGTCTGGCTAATTTTTGTATTTTTAGGAAAGACAGGGTTTTGCCATGTTGGCCAGGTAGATCTCGAATTCCTGATCTCAAGTGATGATCCTCCTGTCTGAGTCACCACACCCGGCCCACTCTGTTATTCCTTATGCAACTTAGTAGCCTACATCTGTGGTTTTCCTGAGGGCTGCATCCCTTTCCCACCTTAGGATAACAGCACTCACTTCTCTATTCCATTTCCACTTAGTGGCAAAGCAGCTGCCAATCATGCTGCTCCCCTCCCACATGGGGTAGGGCAAGGACACAAACTCTGCCAATCAGACTCAGAGACAGGGTCACATGACAGTCACCCCTTAAAGGACCGGCTGTGGTTCTGGCCACTCAGCTACACAGGTTCCTAACCTTCCTAAGGTCAAATTGTTCATCTCTCTAATAAAATCCCCTTTCCTCCAGCATTCCTGTCTGGTGCTTGTAATCAATGACTTTGATAGCTTTGTGTTAATATCCTGAATCCAGAAAGTGTCTCTAGATAGTGCGAGAGGCTTGTCAGCCAAGCTATCTCCCAGCTGGGAGGCTTTTAACAGAAAAACAGAGACCAGTATTGTAGAGCTTCACTGCCTGCTTTCTGTGAGAAAAAGACACGTGTCCAGAGAGTGGGGAGACCTTGGAGAATCCTGAGAGAACCCTGAGGTCCCCTGAGAACATGCCACGCACATCAGCAATTCCTAGCATTTCACACCAAGTGAATTCCTCTGTGCCCACGCCCAGATATGTGAGGCACCTGTAAACTGAATGATGCTCCCCAGCCCAGCGTGGGGAGTGGGGAGGCACATAAGTCAGCAGTTCACATAACCTCAGTAACTGCATTTGATCCAACACTGTCCAACAGCATTTAACAAGTCAGTAAGGATACAGCCACTGGGTGCCCTCCATGGGCTTATATAGCAGGCCTTGTCCACAAGGGACCTGTCATGAGTGGGTTGTGGAATGTCTGTTCCCTTGGGGAGCTGGAAATAAAAGAACTTGAACAAGACAGGAGGTCAGGGTTTTATCTGTGCTAAAAGGATTTGGGTATAAACATGATGAAGGGGCCCAGCTCTGTGGCTCATGCCTGTAATCCCAGCACTTTGGGAAGCCCAGGCGGGAGGATAGCTTGAGGCTAGGAGTTCCAAGATCAGCTAGGTAACATAGCAAGACCTTGTCCTTACTAAAAAGAAAAAGAAAAACTAGGCAGGCAGCAGGGTGCACGCCTCTAGTCCCACCTATTCAGGAGGCTGAGGTGGGAGGATCACTTGAGCCTAGGAGGTCAAAGCTGCAGCGAGCCATGATTGTGTCACTGCACTCCAGTCTGAATGACTGACCAAGTTCTTGCTCAGAAAAAAAAGAAAAAAGGTGGGTGTGGGGTGGGGGAGGCCATCTACCATCCTAGAACACACCTGAAAAGAAACACAATTTTGAACTTACCTAGGTCCTTCCTTGTGGGAAAGTGTTTCTCAAAATGTGGTTGAAGATGTTTTTTAGTGGCACTTGGACACTGTATTTTAATGTGCATTAAAAAGATCACAAAGGCCAGGCACGGCGGCTGACGCCTATAATCCCAGCACTTTGGGGAGGCTGAGGCAGGCAGTTCACGAGGTCAGGAGTTCCAGATCAGCCTGTCCAATATGGTGAAACCCCATCTCTATTAAAAATACAAAAATTAGCTAGGCATTGTGGTGTGTGCCTGTAGTCCCAGCTACTCAGGAGGCTGAGACAGAAGAATCACTTGAACCTGGGTGGTGGAGGTTGTAGTGAGCCAAGATCATGCCACTACACTCCAGCCTGGGCGATAAAGCGAGACTCCATTTCAAAAAAAAAAAAAAGGAATCACGAACATATTCAAATGTATGATATCACAGTTATTTTGCTTAGGAAGAGATTAAAGTAGGCACATAAGGTTAAAAAGTGAGTTAGTTTAAATAAAGATATGATATAAATAACAACATAGGTGGGACATGGAATTGGTGAACTTCATGCCTGTGGGGCTGGGGTAAGTGAAGTTGGGGAGCACGTGTGTAAGAGAAGCCTGGAGACCCTCCCCCACCCTTCCCCCAGCTCCTCTGTCCTTCTTCAGCATATTTGGGTGAGGAAACTGTCTTGAGACACAGGCATGGGCTGGGCTTTGTTCGTGTTGAATTCTGTGTCTAATGCAGAGCCAGCAAATAGGAAGTATTGACAGCTTGAATGATAGTTTTATGCCCTGCCTTGTTCTAGAAAATAATGAAAGCAGTCAACATGGAGCTGACTTGCACAGAAACAAAGCATGACACCAGTTCAGGCCTGTCTTTCACAACATGCTCATCCTGTCCCACTGATCAATCTGTCTACTTGACAGGTGGCTTACTGCCACCTCCTCTGTCTGTTGGCATTCCTCCCCGTTGCCCCGCCTGGGTCAGACCACAAGTATCTCTCACCTGAATTACTGTCTGCCACAATCTACTAACTATCCTCTCCATCTCCAGTCTTGCCCCATCTAAGTGATTTTGCTTTCATACAATTTCATACAATTTCAGCCTTCCAAAATGTGTCTCAAGCCCCTGATGGCTGCCCACTGCAAACAGTTTTTGGTTTGTTTATTTGTTTTTGTTTTTTTAGACAGAGTTTTGCTCTTGTTGCCCAGCCTGGAGTGCAATGGTGTGATCTTGGCTCACCACAACCTCCACCTCCTGGGTTTAAGCGATTCTTCTGCCTCAGCCTCCCAAGTAACTGGGATTACAGGTGCCCACCACCACACCCACCTAATTTTTGTATTTTTAGTAGAGACGGGGTTTCACCATGTTAGTCAGGCTAGTCTTGAACTCCTGACCTCGTGGTCTGCCCATCTCATCCTCCCAAAGTGCTGGGACTAAAGGCATGAGCCACTGCGCCCAGCCTACAGTCTTTAGAATGATAGACAAAGCCTTTCATGACACGGCCTCTTCCTACCTCTCCAGCATCCTCTCTTAGCAATCGCCTTCCCCATCCTGCATGCCAGCCATGTTTTATATTTTTCTGAAAGCATCTTGCTTCCATGCCTTCGCACATGTCATTCTCTCTGCTTGGAATGCCTATCCCTTTGTTCTTCTGCCTCACTCCTTCCCAACCCCCAGGATCCGCTCAAGCATCACCTCCTCCAAGAAGCTGGACCAGACTTCTCAGCTGGGATCTTATGTTCCCATGGCACCTGCTTTTGCTTAGCCACGGCACTTACAATGATGGGTCCCAGTTGTTTGTTTACTCGTCTACCTGCCGCATGAATCGTTAAGGTCTTTAAGGCCAGGGGCTATGGCTTGTTGATCTTTGTTCTCCAGAACCCAATCCAGCTACAAACTGACTACAGCAAGTGTTTGTTTGACAACTGAGCAGCCGATGGCTACAGGCTTGGAGAGCCCATGACAAATGGGCTTGGGGCCTCCGGTGGAAACTCTTAATGTCATTAGTGTTGTGCAAAGTACTTGTGACTTCTCACTCTGCTGGGCATGTGGTAGGACTGCATGCCCTGGACACCTTGTGGTTGGGTGGGGCCATGTGGTCATTCTGATCACTGAGTTACATGTGGATGTAGTGTCACTTGGAGGCTGAAGCATTTAATTACCAGAGCTCTCTGTCCCTCTGCTTTCACAATGTGCAAGAATCCAGATAGGGGAAGCCCAGTAAACTGGAGTCTTAGAGTGACAGCAACACTGAGTAGAGCCTCCGGCTTGCCCGTGAATAACATTTAGGATAAATGAGAAATAAGCCTAGTTGTAATACGCCTCTGATTCTTAGCTAGTACAACCTAGGCTGTCCCAACTGACACACCACCCAGTCCACAGGGCTCCAAGCGCTTAGTCTAAGTTCTATTCTATTTCTCTTCTGTCATTCTGGTTCAGTTCACTGCTCATGCTGACCCCAACCAGACCAGTTCTCCTCCTACCCAGAAGAATTTAAGCAGAGAGGGAGGGAGGGAGGGGGAAAATGAGAGAGGGAAGAAGGAGGGAAGGAAGGAAGGAAGGAAGGAAGGAAGGAAGGAAGGAAGGAAGGAAGGAAGGAAGGAAGGAAGGAAGGAAAGGAGAGGGAGGAAGGAGGGAAGGAAGAAGGAAGGAAGGAAGAAGGAAAGGAGAGGGAGGGAGGAAGAAAGGAAAGAAGGAAGGAGGGAAGGAAGGAAGGAGAGAAGGAAAGGAGAGAGGGAGGAAAGAGAGAGGGAAGAAGAAGTGAAGGAGGGAAGGAAGGAGGGAGGGAGGGAAGGAAGAAGGGAATGAAGGAAGGAAAGAAGGAAGGAAGGAGAGACAGAGGGAGGGAGGGAAGGAAGGAATGAAGGAAGGAAGGAAGAAGGAAGGAAGGAGGAAGGAAGGAAGGAAAGAAGGAAGGAAAGAGGAAGGAAGGAAGGAAGGAAGGAAGGAAGGAAGGAAGGAAAGAAGGAAGGAAGGAAGGAAGGAAGGAAGGGAGGAAGGCCATCACACCAGTAACCAGTAACACAGTCCAGTCAATAGTCACTTGGGAGAGATGCTTCAGGAACTACAAAGTTCATAGTAAGTTCACCACCGTGAAGGCAAACCAGTCCTCCCTCAGACAGCAAAGTGTGGTGGGAGGAGCCGGTGGGAGAGTTGGGGACTAGGTACTTTTCCTTTCTGTCTTCTATAGAATCAGTCATTTGGGACTTCTAAAATGTACAAGGCCTTTTGCCCACTAAATCTCACCCCTCTTGACCCTTGTCCTATTCCTAGTTTATGTGTTCCAAGATACCTTATATAGGTAGGTAGGTAAATATACCCCACGTAAGGAGGGGGGTCACACCTCACGCAATGCCACACCTCACCTGTGCCACCTGCCAGCCTCCCTTCCACAGCAAGCGTCCATACCACTCACAGTTAACAAAATGTTCTCTCTGCTAATCCCCACCACAACCTTGCCAAGGGGTGTCTGCATGGTTTCCTAGATAATCAGTCCCATCAAATACACACCAGGAGTCACAGGTGGGTGCCAGGAGCTATGAGTGAATGCCAGCCAGTCCAGGGTGTATCTCGTTCCAGTCTCTGAGCCCTGGGGTCCTTGTGTCTTCCTGAGTCGTGGGGGATGCATACCACATAAAACTATATATTCCAAGTATTCTCTCACTCCCATTATTCTTCATTAAGCCTAATTGGAATGCCACTGAATAATCATATTATTCTAATGCTCCGTGTAATGATTAAGAATAATGGTGATTTCCACTTCTCGTTTCCTCTTCTTGTTTTTCTGTCTTTCCTCCCACAGAAAAGCCACGTTTGCTTCTTTGAGGTGTTGTGCTTGACTTTATTCCTTCCCCGGGGGCTGGGAAGGCCTTGGCTGGGTCATGGCCAAGACGGCCACACCACTCTGGCATTTTTGTCACTGGATTCTCAGTGCCAGTTCCAGAACATGGCATCAATTGTTGCCAGTGGGGATGCGGACGGATCAGAGCAGAGGGGAGTAATTTTTATGTGGTGTACACGTTGCGCTCTTCTAGACATCTGCGCGTTTACTCTTAGGAGCCACCCTGCAGGGTAAATGCTATTATAACTATCATTCCTATTTTACAGATGAGGAAATTAAGGTTCTATTTCCTTGTTGCATGGGATTTCTATTTTGAGAGTTTTTAAATTGTAAATTCAATTTCCTCAAAAGCTATAGGGCTATTCATATTATTTTACATTGGGTTAATTGTGGTAGCTGGTGTTTTTTGAGGAACTGGTTCATTTCATCTAAGCTGTCAAATTTGCGTGTGTGGAGTTGTACGCAGTAGCCTCATTCTTTTGAGGTCTGCAGCATCCGTTATGGCATCTCACTCCTGATATTGGTAATTTGCATTTTTTTCTGTCAGTCCTTTTTTTTTTTTTTTTTTTGAGGTGGAGTCTTGCTCTATCACCCAGGCTGGAGTGCAGTGGCGCAATCTCGACTCACTGCAACCCTCCACCTCCCAGGTTCAAGTAATTCTCCTACCTCAGCCTCACAGGTAGCTGGGATTACAGTCGCCCATCACCATGCCCAACTGATTTTTGTGTTTTTAGTAGAGATGGGGTTTCACCATGTTGGCCAGGCTGATCTTGAACTCCTGACCTCAGGTGATCCTCCTGCCTCAGCCTCCCAATGTGCTGGGACTACAGGCATGAGCCACTGCACCCACCCTCTGTCAGTCTTGGTATAATAATTTTTTTATTGTCAGTTTTTTTTTTCTTTCTTCTTTTTGTTTTCTTGTTCCTTCTTTTGTGGCAAAAGAGGTTTTTTTTTTTAATTTTTCAAATTTTTTAATTTTTAAGAAACTAACCAGCCAGGAATCATTTCATTTCTACTATGGAATAATTATGAATTATTCAAGATCAATCTTTAATTGTTCAATGTAAATTAAGGTTTCACATGATTTGGATATAAAGTATCTTTGAGAAGCTAAATAATCATACTAACTGCTTGCCTGAACCTGGGACACAGAGGTTGCAGTGAGCCGAGATCATACCACTGGACTCCAGCCTGGGCAACAGAGGGAGACTACCTCAAAAAAACATCTTACTAACTGCTGAATCATTTACATTAACTAAGTTTAATTCTCACGTTGCCAATTGCTTTTATTGCTCATATAATATTCGAACCATTTTTTCAAAATCATTTGTAATGACTGAAAGAGGAAGGTCTCCAATGTCAGATAAGTAAAATTATATCAATTTAAACTAGAACACTTACCTTCTTCAAAAAAATACGTTAATGGCTTAATCATCCTTGTTCACTTTGACCATAGAATTGAGAAAATAAATTCACTTGCAATTTTTGTTTCTCTCACCTTCAATGTTGCTAGCAAATCTGCCTAGCAGCTACTCATCAGCCTTATACTCTAAGCATACATCCTGATCTTACTCTAGGGGTGGAGGGCTTACCATCTTGACACTGGGTAGCAGCACTTCCCTGAGGCTACAGATTAAGAGGGGTCACCAACTCACTCCCTCCGCTCTCATCTTGGCAGAGCAGGCCTACAGGTCATTCCCATTCCGCTAGCGTATTCATTCTTATCTGTAACAGTAACAAGATCTGGATGAAAAGACATTTAAAAAACAAACAAGAAATATTCCAGAATAGTTATCCTTTCCCTTCCACAGACTTTCAGAGAGTTTGTATCTTTGAGACAGAACGCACGCAGACTTAGTTTCTCTATGCAGTCCTTGTTTCCCGCTGTTTTAATTTTAGATGAAAATGAGAGATATGAGTTCACTGAAAAGTAACATCATCATCTGGAAAGTTATACATAAGGAAAATGCAATGACAAATACATATTTTCCGGTCCCTATTCCAGTCCTCTTTAACAACTTTGCTTTCTTGGATGGGAATTCATGAGCTATAATACTTAAGGAGATTTTCATCTGTAGGTTTTAGGATTTTCTTATTGGCCATATTCACCACCCATCCTGGAGCAAGACTAAAAAACATCTGCCTTGGATCCTTCCTAGTACAGAGCATTTTGAAGAGTTCATCTTTAGTGATATCGGGTAAGATGTAACCATACTTCCTGGCAAGTTCAAGTTGTGCTTCAGGAAATTTGGCAGGATCTGCCAGGTATCCATGATTCCGATTCCTTGCATCGGTGTAATACGGTACCAGTTCTTCTCATGGAAGCATTCTGTTTGGAATGGGTTGTCCACGAAGAAAGAATGGAACTGGTTTGCATACAATGTCCAGACTTCTTGAATCATAGAAGGCTGTAGTAACAATACCACCATTTTTTTCAACTGCAGTAATAGCTAGTTCTGAAGCCAACTGTACTTCAATATTAACTTTCACTGTAAAGGTGTCTGCACCCTCCTTGACCAGCTGGACACCATAATCTCTTTTAAGTGGCTGGATGGTCACACCTTTCCCATTGACAACTGAGTTAAGTCAATAGGTTGAGTAGGATCAACACGACCCAAATCAATAAGATGCTGTAGTCTACTGAGACTCAAAGGCTTATACTGGTGTCTGAAGCCTTCGTTAAACCCGTATTTTGGGTTTCGGATGTAAAATGGAGTCTGGCCTCCCTCAAAGCCCAGGCGAGGCCAGGTTCCTCTTTGCCTTTCTCCTTTGTGGCCTCTGCCACATTTTCTACCTCTTCTCTGACCTCTTGGTCGCCTCTCCAGTTTCCTGGAGCCTGGATTTTGGCCAGGCTCACACGTGGCAGGTCCCAGAGTAGGTCCAGGGCCCGGGACCTACCGCCTTACAAAGGACCGGCCATAACTCCGCTTTTGCTTTTTTTAATAGAGATAGGATCTCATGATGCTGCCCAGGCTGACCTCAAACTCCTGGTCTCAAGGGATCCTCCTGCCTCTGCCTCCCAGAGTGCTGGGGGGATTACAGGCATGAGCCACCATGCCCACCCAGTTTGGTGATATTATTCATGATTTTCAAAGAGGCAACTCCTTTTTTCACTGATTTAATTTTTTTTTTTTCTGTTTTCAATTCCACTGATTTCTGTTTTTATCTGTATTATTTCCTTTTTTCTGCTTGCTTTGGGTTTTCTTTCTTGTTTTTCTAGGATCTTGAGGTGGGAACTTAGATTATTATTTAAAACTTTTCATTTTTTCTAATATAAGCATTTAATGTTCTATGTTTCCATCTCAGCATGATTTTAGCTACGTACCACAAAATTTAATATGCTGTAGTTTCACTTTCATTCAGATCAACTTTTTGCCCTGAGTCTTTCCTCTTTGATTTATGGATTATTTACAATTATGTTGCTTTGTTTCCAAGTAGTTGGAGATTTTCCTGTTATCTTTCTGTTGATTTCCAGTTTGATTACATTTTAGTCAATAACATACTCTGAAACTCTTTTAAATTTGTTGAGATTTAGTTTGTGTCTCAGGATATGATCTATCTTGACATATGTTCACTGGACACTTGAAAACAATGTGGCCAGGTGTGGTGGCTCATGCCTGTAATCGCGGTGCAAGGGGGGAGGATTGCTTGAGTCCAGGAGTTCAAGACCATACTGGGAAACATAGTAAGATGCCATCTCTACAAAAACAGGTTTTAAAATTAGCCAGGAGTGGTGGCACACACCTGTGGTCCTAGCTACTCAGGAGGCTGAGGTGGGAGGATCATTTGAGCCCAGGAGTTAGAGGTTATAGCAAGCTATAGTCATGCCACTGCACCCCTAGCCTGGGCTACAGGATAAGACTCCATCTCTAAAAATATAAAAATAAACATTTAAAAAAGAAAATAATATGTATTGCCGGGCGCGGTGGCTCACGCCTGTAATCCCAGCACTTTGGGAGGCCGAGGCGGGTGGATCACGAGGTCAAGAGATCGAGACCATCCTGGTCAACACAGTGAAACCCCGTCTCTACTAAAAATACAAAAATTAGCTGGGCATGGTGGCACGTGCCTGTAGCCCCAGCTACTTGGGAGGCTGAGGCAGGAGAATTGCTTGAACCCAGGAGGCGGAGGTTGCGATGAGCCGAGGTCGCGCCATTGCACTCCACTCCAGCCTGGGTAACAAGAGCGAAACTCCGTCTCCAAAAAAAAAAA